>JACBWV010000099.1:3806673-3831673 GCA_013435795.1 Chlamydomonas sp. ICE-L
GCGCGTTCGCATCTGGTCGGGAGCAGCCTTGTTCGGCAGGCCAGTGGCAGTACATCAGATGTGCGATAATTAGTGATGCAAATCCAGATCGCGTCAGATACAAGGCCGCGCGAGCTATTCCGAAGAAAGGTACCTCGGGACGAAAGGCTTATCGAACCCCTATTACAAGGTCGGAGGCTGCGCTTCAGCCTTGGCCTCTGAATCTACTGAAATAGCTGTACATCTCAAGATTTCACCTCCCTGTGGCCTACCACACCATGGCTCAGGATTAGGGTGTGTTTTCAATGATCGACCCCAAATCAAAACCTGAGTTCAGATGTGAATGTTTGAAGACAAATTAAAAAAAAGTTTGTTTTTTGAATTTATTTTCAAAACATATTTGAATTTTGAATTTTCGAAAAAAAGAAAACGTTGTTCTGCACGCTATATCTTGAGATAGAGCAAAACCGAGCTCCAAAATGTTTCAATTGAGGATGTGCAACTCTGACCTAGACTTAGGACACCCACGAAATGTAAATAATCAGTGTTTTGGGTGTCTGTACTCAACTGTACTGCCTGTGTACTGCCTTCCAAGACCTTCCGTAATAACTACTGGTAGGGAAAGACGTTACCCAACATTAGTACTCAGTGTTATTTTAAAATGGCTTGTTTTGGTCGCGATACGCTCCGTATCACTTCCTACGTAAAATCCGTATCGACTTAGGGAACCCCATAGTAACAAATTAGCATGTTTCACTTGACCTGGCCCCCACCATTTGAGAAAACCCAAATCCGAGTATTTGTGTGTTGAACTGATGTGGTTGGGCAACTTATTAGCAAAAAATCTGTGTTTTGGGACTTGAGGGCATAGGCTCCATCCATCCGTATCAATCAGGGTCTGACTTAGGCACCTATGGATATATATATATATATATATATAAATATATCCCTGCTCAACGAATGGCTCAATGGCAAAGCTCCTTGAACGACAATGGTGACTGGTTTGGATCCCCTCGGGTGCGCCTTAGTGCTCTCGGCCGCTGTCAACCGCCATGGTAGCTTTGCCCAGGTAAAGTAGCAGCCTGTTCCCATCCGCCGTAAAAGGGGCTCCCTTAATACTACGCCCCATCAGGCGTTATCATTACTATCTCAACGGTAGGGGCCGGAGTCCATGCTAGGTAGATTATTCAAATTTGTAATGTAAAGATGAATGACAATTTAAAAACAATAGAAGAGGTGGGACACTGGAGCAACCAACCAACCAACCAATCAGATTCTCTCTTTCTCGGTTCCTCCCTTGCCCTCCCCGGAAAGTTTCAACCTGCCTTGTACCAAACTAGGGACCCCCAAACATTGACCCCCCCAAACATTGAAGGTAGCGATCGAAACTAGGGACTCCCAAACTAGGGACCCCCAACCTCCAAACCTAGAAGGTAGGGATCGAAACTATAACCCCCCAAACTAGGGACCCCCAACCCCCCAAACTAGGGACCCCCAACCCCCCAAACTAGGGACCCCCAACCCCCAAACTAGGGACCCCCAACCCCCAAACTAGGGACCCCCAACCCCCAAACTAGGGACCCCCAACCCCCAAATAGGGACCCCCAACCCCCAAACTAGGGACCCCCAACCCCCAAACTAGGGACCCCCAACCCCCAAACTAGGGACCCCCAACCCCCAAACTAGGGACCCCCCAACCCCCAAACTAGGGACCCCCCAACCCTCCAAACTAGGGACCCCCACCCCCCCAAACTAGGGACCCCCAACCCCCAAACTAGGGACCCCCAACCCCCCAAACTAGGGACCCCCACCCCCCCAAACTAGGGACCCCCAACCCCCCAAACTAGGGACCCCCAACCCCCCAAACTAGGGACCCCCAACCCCCCAAACTAGGGACCCCCAACCCCCAAACTAGGGACCCCCAACCCCCAAACTAGGGACCCCCAACCCCCAAACCTTGAAGGTAGCGATCAAAACTACGGACCCCCAAACATTGACCCCCTAGACCCCCCAAACATTGAAGGCAGCGATCGCTTCTGGTACCGGATGAAAAGCTCATGCTGGTCCCCTAGATTGCTGGGCGATATATCATACGATACTGAACGATATGTTGCTATATCGTACTATATTGTACGACATATCATATGATATTGTCAATATGTCATACGATACTGTACAATATATTGCTATATCGTACGATATTGTACAACATATCATATTATATGCCAATATATCATACGATACTGTACAATATATTGCTATATCGTACGATATTGTACAACATATCATATTATATGCCAATAAATCATAAGATAAATATAAATGATGCATGGCTATGATATTGTGCTTGACAATCCTAACTAATGCGCACCTTCACGCCCTCCTTGGGAAGCATACGGAGGGCTTTCCAGAGGTGGTGTGCTCTATTACCCTGGGGGTGGGGGTGAGTTGGGGGTGGGGTGTGTGGGGTGGGGGTGTGTGCTTGTGTGTGTGTTATTGGGGTATTGGGGTAGGGGGTAGGTGTGTGTGTGTGTGGTGGTGGTGGTGGTGGTGGTGGTGGGGGGGGGGGGTCATTGTGGTACTGGTAAGTGGGAACTGACCAGAGGTGGTGTGCTCTATTACCCTGGGGGTGGGGGTGAGTTGGGGGTGGTGTGAGTGGTGGGTGTGGGTGTTTGTGTGTGTGTTATTGTGTTATTGGGGGTGGGGTGGTGGTGGTGGTGAGTCATTGTGGTATTGGGGTGGGGTAGGGGGCAGGGGGGTGGAGTGTGTGTATGTGGAGGGGGGGGGGGGGGGGGGGGGTCATTGTTGTATTGTGGTATTGTTGGGTGGTGGGGTGTGTGTGGGGTGGGGTGGGGGTGGGGTGGGGGGAGGGGGCGAGGCATTGTGGTATTGGGTGGGTGGGTGGAGGGGGGGGGGTGGAGGGGGGGTAGATGGGGAAGGTCATCGCGGTATTGGGTGGGTGGGTGGGTGGTGGTGGGGATTCATCGTGGTAATGTGGGTGTGGGTGGGTGGGTGGGTCATCATTGTACTGGGGTTAAGTGCGTGTGTGGGGGGTCAACACGGTACTGGGGTGGGGTGGGTGGACTCATTGCAGTACTGGGTACTGAGTACTGGGAACTGACCAAAGGTGGTGTGCGGTGTTATCCTGTATCACAGCAGTAAAAACTGTTAACCTGAAGTGGATCTATGGACTGTACAACAACTCCACATGCGTGCCACAACCTGCACAGCGTACCCCCAAAAACCATTTCTCCGAAGAGGAATGATGGATTAAAGAACCCCACATATGCGCCATGACCATAACCACAGCCATAACCATAACAACTATAACCATGACCATAACAATAACCATAACAGTAATGGTAATAACTATAACCATAACAACTATAACCATGACCATAACCATAACAATAACCATAACCATAACCGTAATAACTATAACCATAATAACTATAACCATGACCATAACAATAACCATAACCATAACCGTAATAACTATAACCATAATTACTATAACCATAATCATAACCATAACCATAACCATAACCATAACCATAACCATAACCATAACCGTAATACCTATAACCATAACCATAACCATAACCATGACCATAACCATAACCGTAATAACCATAACCACAACCATAACCATAACCATAACCATAATACCTATAACCATAACCATAACCATGACCATAACCATAACCATAACCGTAATAACCATAACCATAACCATAACCATAATAACTATAACCACAACCATAACTATAACCATAACCCTAACCCTAACCCTAACCCTAACCCTAACCCTAACCCTAACCCTAACCCTAACCCTAACCCTAACCCTAACCATGACCATGACCATGACCATGACCATAACCATAACCATAACCATAACCATAACCATAACCATAACCATAACCATAACCATAATACCTATAACCATAACCATAACCATAACCATGACCATAACCATAACCATAACCGTAATAACCATAACCATAACCATAACCATAATAACTATAACCACAACCATAACTATAACCATAACCATAACCCTAACCCTAACCCTAACCCTAACCCTAACCCTAACCCTAACCATAACCATGACCATGACCATGACCATGACCATGACCATAACCATAACCATAACCATAACCATAACCATAACCATAACCATAACCATAACCACCATAACCATAACCATAACCATAACCATAACCATAACCATAACCATGATAACTAGAACCATGAACATGACCATAACCATACCCATACCCATATCCATACCCATAATAACTATAACCATGACCATAACCATAACCATTCATTCACCAACATGGGTCCACGTGGGTTCAAATGGGATCTGCACTCACCAACATGGGTCCACACAGGTGTCACAACCAACAACATGGCTCCTCAACACAGCACCCCCCCCCCACCCCCCACCCCCACCCCACCCCACCCCACCCCACCCCAGCCACACACACACACACACACCGTAGATGCTCACCAGGTTGGATCCAAGAGCGATGACCACCTCTCTGCAGCTGGAGGAAGACATGCTAGTGATGGCGTTTGTGTCTTAGGAACCGCCTTAGCCTCAGCTAAATCCTGCGACTTGTATTTTCGGCTCGACCTGATCAACCTGATGTGTACGGCGGTAGGGTCGAGAAGCGATGTCGGAATTGCGATGATTCTTTGCCGGGATCGACGAACGTTTCGGACGCATATATTAAGCAGGGCCGAAGACTGTGCGTTGCATGGTCGAATTGCTGCAATAAGATCAGGTTACGTATATGGAAGACTTGCCCGACCCCTACACAGCACCACTTACGCCAGCAAGTGCTGTGACGTGGTCCCCCGGCGTGGTCCCGATGAGAGGGAGGAACGCACGCTTGCGCGCACGACCCATCGGAACCCCTGATCGCTGATCGCACCTGATCTGCAGGTGGGTACCACTACTAGGGGGCGCATGGCTTGGGCCTATGGCGCCACTTCTACGTAAGCCTAACGACGCTTCGGCGAATCTCATCTTCCATGCTCATAGAAAGTACTTGGGCTCAACTTGAATTGTGTCTTCTCAGACATCTTCATGTCCAAAGCCAGGCTCGGTGGTGGAGCGAGATCGGCACTTCGGTCGGACCCCGGCTGGTGATCTATTCCCGGTTAGGACGTTGGTGACGTTCAAAATGGTTAAGTCATCGGACCAATTTGCAAACTTTGTCCTGGTAGCCACAAAGCATACTTGGGGGGTGCCTAGGATAAACCTATACATGGGGGGGGGGGGGGGGGTCTGGCAAGGCCTCGTGGGCACCATGAGTAGTTGAGTACTCACTACCTAGGCATGCCTTGATATGGGTGCCTGGGCAGTGTCGTGTGGCATATATTTGCAAGTATGTGGCCCATGGTGCACACCTATCATCTCTACCTCACACGGATGTGTTCTCCATGCGTCCCTCAAACATGCCACGTGGGTACCCAAACATAGCTTGAAACTTGGTCCGTTAACTTTTATGTTTTAAAGTTTTAATCAGATGTGCGTGTTGAATGTAAATAGCCTATTAACATCAAATTTGAGGCATGGGAATACAAGGAGCACCTAGCAAAATGATGGCCATGCACCACATCATTAAATAACTTGCAAAAGGGCAACTGCAACACATACCCAATGTTATGAATCCATCTTCACTCGAGATATAAACAAAAGCATGCATGGGCTAAACCTTGGGGACCCTACACTAGGAGCACCACCCTGTGCTGGACGGGACGGGCTGGGACGGGAGCGTGTGCGGGTGGCGGACCTGGTGACTAGGCTACCCTACCGAGCAAGTAGTGATAGGCCCCTCAGGGCCTGGTGACGGGCTGTCAGAAACTGGCCAGAACGAGCGCGAGCGCGGGCGGGGGCATGTGACGTGGCGTATGAATGCTCGTGACAAAAACTAACTGGCCGGTTTGTTTTGGGGGATCCACATCTGGAGTGAGAGTGATCCTTTCACCGTCCTTTCATTTGATGAGTGATGCAGGCCGGATTGGCATCGGAACAGTCATCTCCCGCCTCTGTCTCCCGCAGACCCAAAGGGTGGCTACCTCGGTATGAGTGACCCCGCTTTGCTCCCGGACACGATTTCATTTATGGTCCGTAGAGCATGTAAGGAGACCCACCTCCTCTGGCGAAGATCCTTTTATTCACCCTTTTTCGTTGAAAGCTAATAACCACAGAAAAGTCATATGCAGCGTCGCAAGCGACTCGGAAAATTGGCGGATTGTGTTGGCTCCGGAACGACAGGTGCGCTACATAATTTATCATTATTGACGAGACCTGATTATTGATTTTAAATATTGAAATATTCCTAGAGTCCAAAGCCCTTTCGCGAGACTACTTGTTCGAAAATTCGAAAGATTCGAAATACAACATTTGAAAGTGAGCTGCGGAATCTCTCCCCATCTGTCCCCATCGATATTGTTTCTGCCTCAACCAGCCTCACCTGCATCGTCGTAGTAGCTTTTTTCACAACCTCTAAAGCAAGCCCTACCAGATCTTTGTTCTGAAAGCCTCGGCTCGGCGAAGATCCCCTTCGTCGGAGGGGTCCTGCTGCGCTGTGCTGCGCATTCTCACAGCGAACCTGGACTAGCGTTCGAAGCATCAAGAACCCCTTTTTCGACTTTCGACTGGGGCTCTCTGCGAGCTCTCTTGCCCTCCCACCTCCGTATCCGGACTCCGATAAGGTACGCGATACACAGCTTCGAATCCCACGAATGCACGCACTGCATACCATGGAGCGAATTAGTCGGACCCAATCCGGAGGTATCTGTGAGAGGCCATAGCGCTAGAAGATAGTGTCGGACTTGGGTGCCAGGGGGAAGGCTGCACGAGTGTGTGTGCTGGTGATGGTGCTGCTGCTGGTGTATATTTCGGAGGAGGGTGTGTGTGTGTGTGTGTGTGTGTGGGGGGGGGGGGGGGGGGGGGGGGGGGGGGGGGGGGGGGAAGGAGGAGCTGATGCACAGGGCGTAAGGAACTTACATATCATGGGAGATTGAAATGCAACAACATACAGATACACACAAGCATGGGTCATTTGCTCTGACATACCCTCAACCTCACCCCGTGAGAGCGGTCGGCTGAGTCAGACACATGTACACTTCCTTGTTTATCATATCTGGTGCCACCCGCTCCCAACCAACCATGTCTGACCCCACTTATGCCTCGTCAAATCCAGGTTGGATTGGGATTATGGACCCTAAACCATCGGCCACCACTTCGGACCGACCAACCACCCAAGCAACTGTACTTGGCCGATCAGTAACAGCTGTGCCACCTGCTCAACCGACAAACCACCCAAGCAACAGCGTGTTTTCGCAGCAGGGCTGCATTCCTTCCACACAATATTTTGATCGTGATCAGCTGGAGCAGTTTGAGCTGCAGATGCAGCAACAGCAGCAGCAGCAGCAGCAGCTGGTGATGCTGATGCTTATGGCACAACAACGGCAACAACAGCTGCAGCAGTGGCATCAGCATCAGCAGCTGCAACAGCAGCAGCAGGGGTATCAGCAGCTCCAGCAGCAGCAGCAGCAGCAGCAGCAGCAGCAGCAGGGGTATCATCATCATCATCAGCAGCAGCAGCAGCAGCAGGAGGGGAATCAGCAGCTGCAGCAGCATTGGCAGCAACAACAGCAACAGCAGGGGTGTCAGCAGCAACCGCAACAGCAGCAACAGCAGGCACGAGGGTTTCGGCATGCTCCGATCAGCTCTGAAAAGCAGGTAGAGCAGCAACAACTGGGGCGAGGGATTTTGAATGCTCCGATCAGATCTGAAATTCAGCTGGCCCCTGAACAAGTGCATATTTTGCAACAGTATGCGCACTTGCGTGAGGATCAGCTGAGGGAACCCAACATTTCTAGGGAAGTGCTGCTTCTCTTGTGTGGTGGCAAAATCAAAGAGGCTGTAGGAGAATTCTGCAGTAAACAGCTGTTACTAGCTGTTTCCCCTGCTGCATCTGCTGATGCTGCTGTTGTTGTGCCAGCAGCACAACAGCTGATACCAGCTGTTTCCCCTCCTGCATCTGCTGCTGATGCTGTTGTTGTGCCAGCAGCACAACAGCTGATACCAGCTGTTTCCCCTGCTGCTGATGCTGCCGATGCTGGTGTTGTGCCAGCAGCACAACAGCTGATACCAGCTGTTTCCCCTGCTGCATCTGCTGATGATGCTGTTGTTGTGCCAGCAGCACAACAGCTGATACCAGCTGTTTCCCCTGCTGCTGATGCTGCTGATGCTGGTGTTGTGCCAGCAGCACAACAGCTGATACCAGCTGTTTCCCCTCCTGCATCTGCTGCTGATGCTGTTGTTGTGCCAGCAGCACAACAGCTGATACCAGCTGTTTCCCCTGCTGCATCTGCTGATGATGCTGCTGTTGTGCCAGCAGCACAACAGCTGATACCAGCTGTTTTCCCTGCTGCTGATGCTGCTGATGCTGGTGTTGTGCCAGCAGCACAACAGCTGTTACTAGCTGTTTTC
Organism: Chlamydomonas sp. ICE-L; assembly: GCA_013435795.1. NCBI lineage: Eukaryota > Viridiplantae > Chlorophyta > Chlorophyceae > Chlamydomonadales > Chlamydomonadaceae > Chlamydomonas > Chlamydomonas sp. ICE-L. Next base: position 3,815,168 of record JACBWV010000099.1, read on the forward strand.
CCTGCTGCATCTCCTGCTGATGCTGGTGTTGTGCCAGCAGCGCAACATCAGGTGCCAGCTGAGGCTCCTACAGACAATACTGAAGCGGAACCTACAGTTGATACGGCGGAGATTTTGCCTACCCAAGTTGAGGGTCCGTGCGATGCAGCTGCCTCCTGTCCCAAACGCATATCTCTGTCTACCGATGCCGTGCAAGACGTGCAACTTCAGCCACAGCAGCATCAAGCACAGCAACTTCAGCAACTTTTGCAAATTCAGCCTCAGCAGATTCAGCCACAGCACCTTCAGCCACAACAGCTTCAGCAACTTCTGCAACTTCAGCAACAGCACCTTCAGCAACAACAGCTTAAGCCACAGCAGCTCCAAGCACAACAACTTCAGCAACTTCAGCCTCAGCAGATTCAGCAACAGCACCTTCAGCCACAACAGCTTAAGCAACAACTTCAGCAACTTCTACAACTTCAGCAACAGCAGATTCACCCACAGCTTCAGCAACAGCCACAGCAGATTCAGCCACAACAGCTTAAGCAACATCAACCTCAGCCACAGCAGATTCAACCACAGCCACAGCAGATTCAGCAACAGCAAATTCAATCACAGCCACAGCAGATTCAGCAACGTCAACCACAGCTACAGCAGCTTCAGCAACGTCAGCCACAGCAGATTCAGCCACAGCTACAGCAGCTTCAACAGCCACAGCCACAGCAGATTCAGCCACAGCTACAGCAGCTTCAACAGCAACAGCCACAGCAGATTCAGCCACAGCTACAGCAGATTCAGCAAACTCAGCCACAGCAGCTTCAGCCACAGCTACAGCAGCAGCAGCTTCAGCAACCTCAGCCCCAGCAGATTCAACCACAGCCACAGCAGATTCAGCTTCAGCAACCTCAGCCCCAGCAGATTCAACCATAGCCACAGCAGATTCAGCTTCAGCAACCTCAGCCACAGCAGATTCAGCTTCAGCAACCTCAGCCACAGCAGATTCAGCTTCAGCAACCTCAGCCCCAGCAGATTCAGCTTCGGCAACCTCAGCCCCAGCAGATTCAACCGCAGCCACAGCATATTCAGCTTCAGCAACCTCAGCCACAGCAGATTCAGCTTCGGCAACCTCAGCCCCAGCAGATTCAACCACAGCCACAGCATATTCAGCTTCAGCAACCTCAGCCACAGCAGATTCAGCTTCAGCAACCTCAGCCACAGCAGATTCAACCACAGCCACAGCAGATTCAGCTTCAGCAACCTCAGCCACAGCAGATTCAGCGACAGCTACAGCAGCTTCAGCAACAGCTACAGCAGCTTCAACAGGCACAGCAGCTTCAGCCACAGCAGATTCAGCCACAGCATCTGCCTCAGCATCAGCACCAGCATGTGCAAGACCCGACCTCGTCCATACTCCGCCTTGCCAGCAACAGCCTCCCACTCAATGCTATCCTGACGCACTGCGACAGTGTGTCTCTCTTAGCGCTCAGTCAGTGCTGCGCTACTCTCCACAACCACCCTGCTTTGCAGAGTGCGATCGAGTCGCGGGTCACGCAAGTGCTCGGTCGAATGGCTTTCAACCAGCTTGAGGCAGTCTGTTACTGTATGATAACCAGTGTGGAGGAGCCTTTGGCTGACTGGGAGGAGTACAAGTTGAGTAAGCTGGATATGGACAAATTCATCAAAGATCGACAAGCGCCTAATGGTCCATTGCACGGCTGCTGCGATTCGCCTTCAGCATCTCTTGCTCGCCTGTGCTCTTATTTCGAGGCCAGGTGTGACCAAACTACTTTCTGGATTGCCGCCACCTGCTCGATCCACGAGCTCAGGATTTTCGTCGGCCGCGAGTTTGCCCCCCACGGAAAAAGTGTGCGGTGCAGCTTCAAAGACAAGGCGTTTGTGTGGGAATCGCTTCATGCTGGATCTCCAAGTGAAGCAGATGCCTCCACACGTACCATCTCCTTCGGCGACAACGCTTGGGAGCCTGGTCCGCCCTATGCAATTGTTAAAGTGGACTTAAACTCTGCATTCAAGATGCATGTGGGTCAACCGCTTCAGGCTATTATGTTCCCGCCGTCCGACAAAGGTCCCGAAGAAAGCAAGGAGTACCTTTCAGGTGTACATCCTACTGACAAGTGCAATGCAGACCTACTTGCCAAGGCCTTTCCCGAGGTGCACCACTACCTCGTGAAGCGTGGGTGTGGGCTGGAGCTGGGCAAGCAGCGCCCGCATTACAGTCTTGTGTTCCATTTCGTCCTGTACGACCGCGGTGGCGAGCTAGCGAGAGCCTTTTGTGGTGGCGAATCTCTGACAGACATGCTCCGCTCTCTTGATAATGAGGCGGGGTTCCATCGAATGACTATATCCAGCTGGACGGGAAATAATGTTAGTGGTGATGAGGATGATGGTGATGATGGAGAGGAGGAGGAGGACAGGGATCCTCCAGTGATTGATGTCGACGCGTGCTTCCCGCGCCTCGCAGAGTTCGTCGCCCAAAACCGGCTCTTACAACGCGTCGACTTCAACACTCGCTCTGGTAACGGCAGCGTGGCGTTGGTGCAAGGCAAGGGAGACAGCACCCAGTGTCGCTCGCCCCTCCACTGGAGGTTTGACTCCCTGTTTGAGTACTTGGCCGCCGCAGATTCATTGCTACCACAGCTCAAACAAGTAGCCAGGAGTAAACGCCTAGCCGATAAGGAGAACAAACGCCTTGCCGAGGAGAAAGAAGCAGGAGAAGAAGAAATACAGCAGGCAGCAGCTCTTACCCAGCCGCAGCAGAGGCAGCATGCAGCCCCTCTCACTGACTCACACATGTGGCAGCAAGCAGCAGCTCTTACCCAGCTGCAGCAGAGGTAGCAGGCAGCCCCTCTCACTGAGTCACACATGTGGCAACAAGCAGTAGCTCTCACTGAGCCGCAACAGAGGTAGCAGGCAGCCCCTCTCACTGAGTCACACATGTGGCTACAAGCAGTAGCTCTCACTGAGCCGCAACAGAGAGCATGCTGCAGCCCCTCTCACTGAGTCACACATGTGGCAGTATTGAACGAAACAGGATGCGAGTGCCTTCTGGACATCTTGCATGATCACCAGAAGGCACTCGCATTCCATGTCGATCAACAGGCAGCATGCAGCCCCTCTCACTGAGTCACACATGTGGCAGCAGGCAGCAGCTCATACCCAGCCGCAGCAGAGGCAGCAGGCAGCACCTATCACCGAGTTACAGAATTGGTAGAAAATTTGAATTTGTCTTTACTCAGAGAGTTGCACATCTGCTCAGGATGGATCCCAGCTTGTAAGAGCAGCTCATCAGCAATCTTGAATACCGCGAATTTGAATTCAAATTTTAATTAGTTGCATGTCTGCTCAGGAGGGATCCCACCTTGTTAAAGCAGCTCATCAGCAATCCTGAATCGAATAAATTTGAATTCGAATTTGAATTAGTTACACATCTGCTCAGTATAGATCCCAATCTGATAAAGCACAGCTCATCAGCAATCCTGAATACCGGTAAAATAAATTTGAATTCGAATTTGAATTAGTTACAAATCTGCTCAGGACATATCCTAGCTTGGTACAGCGCCTCATCAGCAATCCTGAATATAATAAATTTGAATTTGAATTTGAATTAGTTACACATCTGCTCTGGACATATCCCAGCTTGATACAGCACCTCATCAGCAATCCTGAACATAATGAATTTGAATTCGAATTTGAATTCTTACATGTTTCTTCAGCCAACTCATGGCTACTCACTGCCTGCGGTTTTCGAATTTGAATTGTTGCATAGCTCTTCAGCCAACTTAGTGCTGCTCACTGTCTGCCAATTCCAAGTCTGCCCATGCGATACCCATGGAAGCTAGGGAGCACAATGAGCGGATTAGACCAGTTAAAGACTTGTCCCAGTATTGGCAGTAAGCAGCAGCTCTCACTGAGCCGCAGCAGAGGCAGCAGGCAGCATTCTCACTGACACTGCACATTAAGGGGGTCTTCGGCAGCCCTTCCTGCACCCCTGCGGCACTATTATCACCCAGAATGCACCCTTAAACGCCAAATAAAAGGATGCCGAATACCCCTCAAATTTGCAGTGTGAGTTGCAGAATTCAGCAACAGAGGCAGCATGCAGCACCTCTTACTGAGTCACACATGTGGCAGCAAGCGGCACCTTTCACTGGCACATGTGTGGCAACAAGCAGCAGTTCTTTCTGAGCCGCAACAGAGAGCATGCTGCAGCCCCTCTCACTGAGTCACACAAGTGGCAGTAACGAAACAGGATGCGAGTGCCTTCTGGACCTCTTGCATGATCACCAGAAGGCACTCGCATTCCATGTCGTTCAAAAGGGGGCATGCAGCCCCTCTCACTGTCACACGTGTGGCAGCAAGCAGCAGTTCTCACTGAGCCGCAACAGAGGCAGCAGGCAGCATTCTAACTGACACTGCACATTTAGAGGGTCTTTGGCACCCCTTCCTGCACCCCTGCGGCACTATTATCACCCAGAAGGCACCCTTAAACGCCAAATAAAAGACCCCTCAAATTTGCAGTGTGGGTTGCAGAATTCAGCAACAGAGGCAGCATGCAGCACCTCTCACTGAGTCACACATGTGGCAGCCAGCAGCAGCTCTCACTGAGCTGCAACAGAGTATTCATTACCTTGAAAACAACTGACTGTGGTTGGCTGTACCGACCTCGGCACCTCCGGTGAAAATCCTTTCATTATAAAACAAGTACCACAGCAAGCCAGAATCTTCGTCTAGAAGTAGTAGCCGTTACCGCAGCCAGGGTAGGACAAGCTCAGGGCATCTACACCAAATGAAGAGGAAGGGGAGGGGTCCAGCAGACCCTCAGCTAGTCTGTGCCCATCATCAAGTCCCACTGTCATTGGTTAGCCTGCCTCTGCCGCCTTGAAAGAGGCCGAGATCTTTCCTATGTGCTTTCCCGTGGTAGTCCGAGCTCAGGCGCAGTAGCGTTCTTTGAAAGCAAAACCTGCAGTAACCTTCCCCAGTCAAAGCGAACAGGAGGGTTCCTTCAATCTCACGCTCCGTGGCTAGGCGTAACCATTTTCATTTTTTATGTAACGAACTTTCTGTCAGTGTCCATGATTTCAAAAAACAAATTATTGCTTTAAACTGCCTAGGTTATAGCGATCCATGACCAATTGGCAAAAATCAAAATCTTACAAGTTACAAGTTACTGAAGTCATGTAATTCAAAATGTCAGCAAGCCGATATGCTGCCTAGCTTGTCAGCTCACATTAGCCACGTGAGTCACCATCCCTGGCTGCTGCATGAGAGGGGCGATGATATGATAGGGGATGGTTAGCCTGCGTGTGAGATTACATAAGCTGCATGCCCCACCAATCCTGACAGCTGCATGAGATGGTCGATGATAATGATAGGAGATAGTAAGCCTGCTAGTGAGATCACAGAAGCTGCATGCCCCACCAATCCTGACAGCTGCACGGGGGGGTTGATGATATTGATAGGGGATGGTTAGCCTGCTTGTGAGATCACATAAGCTGCATGTCCCACCATCCCTGAACAATGCATATAAGGGTTGACGATAATGCTAGGAGATAGTTAGCCTGCTTGTGAGATCACATAAGCTGCATGTCCCACCATCCCTGAACAATGCATATAAGGGTTGACGATAATGCTAGGAGATAGTTAGCCTGCTTGTGAGATCACTTAAGCAGATAAGCTGCATGTCCCACCATCCATGAAAATGCATGAGAGGGTCGATGATAATAATAGGAGATGGTTAGCCTGCTTGTGGGATCACATAAGCAGACAAGCTGCATGTCCCACCATCCATGAAAATGCATATAAGAGTCAATTGTAATTTATTTCATTTGTTTAAAGGAATTTCGCCCCAGGAGGTGGGTCTCCTGACACAAACCAGCGGCACCAAGGATTCAGTTCGAATGGTGTTGCCACTCCTAAAAAGGGGGGTGAGCGTGTAGGGTCGGCATGAGATATTGACCCACGAACTAACGAATGTAATGATAGGAGATGGTTCGCCTGCTTGTGAGATCACATTAGCCATGTGTGTCACCATCCCTGACAGGCGCATAAGGAGGAAACATGTGCACACCAGGGTACTTCAGGCCACGTACATTTTGAAGTACTTGGTGCAGGCATACTAAGAGAAGATACAGGGGCCTGAATCCAAGGTCTGAAAAACATGTTACAGGGCGGGAGTATAAAAAAAAGGGGGGGGGGGACACCTATCCCTACAAAACCTGAGGGGGGCTGACCCCCCCCCCCCCCCCCCCCTTTAAATCGAAATACCCCCTTTTTGAAAAACTTAGATATGGATTGTGGGGGTTTACAGTATGGCGCATATAATGGCATCCTCGGAATTCCTACATAGAGATTGTCTGATAGTCAAAATCCAGTTTTTCAACCCCATTCACCCAACAACCCACCCACCCACCCACCCAAGGGGCAGATACTTATTGCATAAGGCCCAAAGTGGTGCCAATGGACTGCTCTTGCCAAGGCCTACTCATGGGTGGTCTCAGAATGTCATTTGGAGGTCTGAGTACAAAGTTAGAAAAAAACTGAGGAAGGCTGACCCCATTCACCCACCCACCCAAGGGTAGATACTTATTGCATTCACCCACCCAAGGGGTAGATACTTACTGCACAAGGTCCAAAGTGGTGCCAATGGACTGCCCTTACAAAGGCCTACTCAAGGGTGGTCTCAGAATGTCATTTGGAGGTCTGAGTAAAAAGTTAGAAAACAACCTGAGGAGGGCTGACCCCCCCCCCCCCCCCCTCCCCCCCCTTAAATGAGGTGCTCAGAATGACCCGAAAAATGTCTCATAATATCGCAATGATACATGCGATTATAGCCCCATTATCAGAAAAAATCAATCGGGAAAAGCCAATTTTTTTAGGCCTTGACACCTCCTGTACAGGGTTCTAAAAATGTTACAGGTTTGGGCGTCTAACCGTCTGCACATTGCAGCGGACAATTACCCCCGAGCGAGAACCACGAAAAACAGGGCTTTGTAGAGCACATGTCTAGAGCACATTTCTAGAGAACCGGGGACTCCAATCCAAGAATCCAGGGTCTGAAAGAGCTTACAAATAAATCCTGTATGTCCCAGTGAAGTGAAGAGCACATCCTACACAATGATAGGCTGATACACACATATATATATATATATATATATATATATATATATATATATATATATATATATATATATATATATATATATATAACACGTAACTGTATGTAACACGTATATATATATATATACCACGTAACTGTATATAACACGTAACTGTATATATATATATATATATATATATATATAACACGTAACTGTGCCAACGGTTGAATACCTGTGTTCCTCCATCATCCAGCTACTGAGAGTGACTGCATTACACGGATGCAATAATTTCAATTTCAATAACACGTAACTGTGCACCAGTAATCAAACAAAATCTAACGTTGTGGTGAGGGTCTGTAGGATTGTATAATTGACCTGTCTATGGCGATAGACTGTATGGCAAATAAAGTAACGTATCATCAGAACCTCGAGTAATGTTTGGCGATCCCTGACGCATTCAGAGGATGGAAACATCTTGTTACATGCAGGAGGTGCCCAGGCCTCCAACACATCACTAATGCCGATCGATTTATTCTGAGAATGGGTCTATAATGGCATGATTCATGGTGACGTTTTGAGCCATTTTCAGGTAATTCTAGGCATCTTATTGGGGTGGGGTGGGGGGGTCGGCCTTCCTCAGGTTTGTTGCTATCTTTTTACCCAGCCCTCCAAATTACATTATAGGTGGGTGAATGGGTGGGTCTGGGTGGTATGGATGTCTGCACACAACATACATACCAAGCCGCCAAAGCAGCACTCATGCGCCTCAATACAATGTGTCAGTTTGTCAAACAAAACATTTGTACCGCATATTGCCTTATTACATTACATTACCTTACATTGTAATCAACAGGCCCACTTCACAACATCTGGGAGGGGTCTTCCAACAAATATGCCCACCGACCTCAGCTACACTGTTCATGCATCACTGAATCCTTGGTGTTTCTGGTTTGTGTCGGGAGACCCACCTCCTGGGGTGAAAAACCTTTACAGCTAAAAAAAGTACCTCATCTAGCAGCCCCTGCCGCTCACCGAGGGTTTGTTTGTAACTAGGGAACAGTAACATGATATCATATAATGCCGGCAGTCGGACTAGGCTCAAATTGCCATTTATATACAATATCATATGATGCAATGTGTATGATACCATACTCGCCTGAGGCCAATATCATATGATATGCTGGTCCCTATTTGAAACGGACTTGCACCATTGAGTGTATCATAGCCCCTTTCAGTGATACACATAGCCCCTTTCAGTGATACACATTGGTCTAGTGGTAGACAAAATTGCTCTAAGGATGAAGAGTTGGGGGTTCGATTCCCCCTACGGTCGCTCTTGGCGTTGCAGGTCGTTGTCAACCGCAATGGTAGCGTGTCCAGTTGAGGATGAAGACCGCTCTCTACCCGCGTACGACGAGTTCCCTTAACACCACGCCCCACCAGGCGTTATCATTACCTTTAGACACTGGGTTCTGCCACTGGGTTCATGTCACTGGGTTCTGCCACTGGGTTTAGCCACTGGGTTCTGCCACTGGGTCCTTCTACTCGGTCCTGCCACTGGGTCCTGCTACTCGGTCCTGCCACTGGGTTCTGCCACTGGATCCTGCCACTGGGTCCTGCTACTCGGTCCTGCCACCGGGTCCTGCTACTCGGTCCTGCCACCGGGTCCATGCTTTAGCCACTGGGTCCTGCCACTGGGTCCTGCTACTCGGTCCTGCTACTGGGTCCTGCCACTGGGTCCATGCTTTAGCCACTGGGTCCTGCCACTGGGTCCTACCACTGGGTCCTGCCAATGGGTCCTGCCACAGGGTCCTGCCACAGGTTCCTACCACTGGGTCCTGCCACTAGGTCCTGCCACTGGGTCCTGCCACTGGGTTTAGCCACTGGGTCCTGCCACTGGATCCTGCCACAGGGTCTTGCCACTGGGTCCTGCCACTGGGTTCATGCTTTAGCCACTGGGTCCTGCCACTGGGTTCATGCTTTAATCACTGGGTCCTGCCACTGGGTTTAGCCACTGGGTCCTGCCACTGGGTTCATGCTTTAGCCACTGGGTCCTGCCACTGGGTTCATGCTTTAGCCACTGGGTCCTGCCACTGGGTCCTGCCACTGGGTTCATGCTTTAGCCACTGGGTCCTGCCACTGGGTCCTGCCACCGGGTCCTGCCACTGGGTTTAGCCATTCGGTCCTGCCACTGGGTTCATGCTTTAGCCACTGGGTCCTGCCACTGGGTTCATGCTTTAGCCACTGGGTCCTGCCACTGGCTTTAGCCACTGGGTCCTGCCACTGGGTCCTACCACTGGGTCCTGCCACTGGGTTCATGCATTAGTACCAGCACCAAGAAGCGTATCCAAGGCGCTCTCCAGATAGTTGAATACTGCACGTTGGCTTGTTACTAGCACCGACTCCTGCCCTGGGTCTATGGATGAGTACCAGCACCAAGGAGCACATCAAAGGCGATCTTGAAATCGTGGCGTATTGCATGCTGCCTTACTAGCACCGCCTCCTGCTACCCTCTTCATGCTCCAGCACCACAACTGGTAGCTCCTACAGCCGCCACATCTTTGGCTTTTGCCTTGTCCTGAGGGTCAGTTCATGAATCAATACCAAGCTTTTTCTTTTCGGCTTTTCTCAGCAGCTTCTAGACAGCTCCCCAAGCCAGCCACTGTGCTACACCACAATATTCCAGTGCTTCTGGACAGCTGATTGTGTCAGCTTCTAGGTGCACTAGGTCTAGCTGAATAGCAAGTCAGGGGAGCCGCCTAGAAGCTGCTGCTCATAGCGGAAAAGAAAAACTATGAACAATACAAGTTATGCCAGCTCGTACCGCCGCCCATTACTAAAAACTAAAATCATTACTAGTTATGACAGCTCGTACTGCCGCCCATTAAGAAACACTATGATCAGTACTAGTTATGGCAGTTTGTACGGCCGCCCATTACGAAAGACTATGAGCAGAACTAGTTATGGCAGCTCGCACTGCCGCCCATTACGAAAGGCTATGAGCAGAACTAGTTATGGCAGCTCGTACTGCCGCCCATAACGCAAAACTATGAACAGTACTTGTAATGGCAGCTTGTACCGCCGCCCATTACGAAAGGCTATGAGCAGAACTAGTTATGGCTGCTCGTACTGCCGCCCATAACGCAAAACTATGAACAGTACTTGTAATGGCAGCTTGTACCGCCGCCCATTACGAAAAACTATTATCAGTACTAGTTATACTGCAACGGCAATATGATATCATATAATATCATGTCATTATATGATGGTGGCGGCCTGGCTAGGCTAAATTTACCATTCATGTGCAATATCAAATGATGCAATTTGTATGATTTCATACTTGCCTTTGGTCAACATCATATGATATGCCGGTCCCTACCTATGATACTTGGTTCATGCAACGGTACCAGCATCACATTTTTCTGTTCAGCTACGAGCAGCAGCTTCTAGGAAGCTCCCTGAGCCAGCCACTGGGCTAAGCCCCAATGTTTTGGCAGTTCTGGACAGCGGATTCTGTCGGCTTCCAGACACACTAGGTTGCATTAGCTTTGGATGAATAGCCAGTCAGAGGAGCTGCCTAGAAGCTGCTACTTTTAGCTGAGAAGAAAAACACTGACCAGCATAGGCAGCAGCTGCGGCTGCTGCCGCTACCTTAGCTTCTTCAGCTTCGCCAGCTTGAGCTCCCTCTTCTCCGCCTGTACTTCCATCATACGAAGCTCCTCCTGTAACGGCATGAAGCCTTGGAACAGGCCCACAGCGATGATACCCACTGGAGCTAAGCAGGAGTGGAAGCTGGAGCAAGATCATGAGCAGGAGCAGGAGCCGGAATGGGAGCAGGAGCAGGAGCATGCGTATGTACTAGTACCGACCATTGCTACACTGTTCATGCACCAGCACCACTGCTGGCCGCCGCTGCAGCAACTGCTTTGGCTTCTGTGGCCTTTGTCTTGGCCTTTGTCTTGGCCAACTTGAGCTCCCTCTTGTCCGCTTTTAATTTCATCTTACGAAGCTGCTCCTGTAACGTCATGGTACCTTTGAAAAGGCCCCAGGCGATGACGCCGATGGGAGCAGGAGCAGGAGCAGAAGCGGGAGTAGGCGAACAAACTAGTACCGACTCCTACTTCACTGTTCATGCACCTGCATCACTACTACCTGCCGCTACCGCCGCTGCCTTAGCTTCTGTGGCCTTTGCCTCGGCCAGCTTGAGCTCCCTCGTGTCCGCTTGTACTTTCATCCTACGCAGCTCCTCATGTAACGTCATGAAGCCTTGGAACAGGCACGGGGCAATGACACGGACGGGAGCAGGAGCAGGCGAACGTGCTGGTACCGACTCAAGCTACACTGTTCATACACCAGCACCGCTACTACCTGCGGCTGCGGCCTTTGGCCTTGGCTTGGCTTCTGTGGCTTTTGTCTTGGCCTTTGTCTTGGCCAGCTTGAGCTCCCTCTTGTCCGCTTCTACTTCCATCCTACGAATCTCTTCCTGTAACGTCATGGTACCTTTGAACAGGCCCACGGCGATGACCCCTTCGGGAGCAGGAGCAGGAGCAGGAGCGGACGTAGGTACAGTAGTCTGCCGTGGAGCTGTCTGTTGGACAGCGGCAGCAGCTGGCTTTGGTGGAGGTTGTGGTTCCTGCTGCGGTGTGGGTTGTGATGCGGGTTGTGGTATATATTGTGGTGTGGGTTGTGATGCGGGTTGTGGTGCCTGTTGTAGTGTGGGTCGCGATGCGGGTTGTGGTGTCTGTTGTGGTCTGGGTTGTGATGCGGGTTGTGGTGTTTGTTGTGTAGTGGGTTGTGATGCGGGTTGTGGTGTCTGTTGTGTTGCAAGTTGTGGTGTTTGTTGTTCTGAGCTCTCGTTGCGCCTACCAGGCAGCTTCTGTGCCCTTAATCACCAATCAACGGCATGTTTACGACTTGCAACTGACCTGCAACCTGCGATCCAAGAAACGCAAAAATAACGGGCACTTCCCTATTTAAGTGAAATCTAATCGGGGTCCTTTCATAGTGAAAGTGAACAACTATATATATTGTACAGAATTAGCTAATAATCCTACAGATAAAACCTCACAACTATTTTTGCACGTTTAAACCCAAATTTGAAACCAGCTTTTGTGTATCGTACGGAGTTTGTAACATTTAAAGTTTTTTCGTGGGTTTGGCAAAGATATATTTTTTTGACTGCCAAAGACGGCGAGCAGCCAAATTGCTGGCTTGAGCTATGTAACCAAGTCCAAGTTTGGGGATGTGGCAAGCCAGATTGGCACAAAATTGAACTGTCTAACCAGGGTTAACATGGAACTCCGGGAGTCGAGGAATTATTAATAGTCGGGGACAGGTGCTGTTCGGTAGCCAGGCTGCTGAGAGACACTTGTAAAATAACAACGAAAATCTACCGATTATAGTCGTTTATACACGGAAGTTGCCAGTTGATTTTAAGGGTCAACGTGATTTTTTTTGCCAAAACAAGGGTCTAATTGTCGTGGTTATATTACCAGAGAGACGCATCAAGGCGGTTTTATAAGTGTTTTATGATTGTTTTGTCAGTGTTTTGTTAGTGTTATTTGTGTCTTAATTATTGTTTTGTTAGCGTTATTATCGGTGTTTTATTAATGTTATTAATGTCTTTGTTAGTGTTATTTGTGTCTTAATTATTGTTTTTTAGCGTTATTATCGGTGTTTTATTAATGTTATTAATGTCTTTGTTAGTGTTATTTGTGTCTTAATTATTGTTTTGTTAGCGTTATTATCGGTGTTTTATTAATGTTATTAATGTCTTTATTAGTGTTTATATTAATGTTTGTATAATTGTTTTTTGTTGTGAAGGTCCAACGAAGGGCAAACAAGAAGCTGCATATAGGTAGATGGAGAAGTTTTAGTGACGGAGTTAGGACGGCGGGAGTTGAAAAGCGGAAGTGGTGGGGGTTCCTCCCCATTTCTCGCTTCACTCTCCCCCTGCGGAAAAAGAAAAAAAGGGAGAAGGAAAAAGAAAAAAAAGGGAGAAAGGAAAAGAAAAAAAAGGGAAGAACAGAAAAAGAAAAAAAAGGGAGAGGAAAAGAAAAAAGGGGAGAAAGGAAGAAAGACAAAACCAGGGAGAAGGAAGCAAAAAAAAGGGAGAAAGGAAGAGAAGAAAAAGGGAGAAAGGAAAAAAAAAAAAAGGGAGAACGGAAAAAGCAAAAAAAAGGGAGAAAGGAAAGAAAAAAAAAAAGGGAGAAAGGAAAAAGAAAACAAAGGGAGACAGGAAAGAGAAAAGGAGAAAGGAAAAAGAAAAAAAAGGGAGAAAAGGAAAGAGAAAAAAGGGAGAAGGGAAAAAGAAAAAAAAAGGGAGAAAGGAAAGAGGAAAAGGGGAGAAAGGAAAAAGAAAATAAAGGGCAGAAAGGAAAGAGGAAAAACGGGAGAAAGGAAAGAGAAAAAAAAGGGAGAAGGAGAAAGAGAAAACGTGAGAAAGGAAAAAAACACAGACCAAGGGTCCCCCCCATTTGCCCTCACCCACCCCGAAAAAAAAAGGAGAAGAAAGACAAACAGGGAGAACGCAAGCGCCCCACGGGGAGGAACGGACACAGGGGAGGATGGAAAGCGAGGGAGAAGGAAGTCCAGGGAAAGGCAAAAGAAAAAGGGGAAAGGAAGCTCCACCCCCCCGTTCCCCCTTCAATCCCCCCCTGCCAAATCCCCTCACCTCCCCCCCCCCTTTCTCCCTTAACACACCACCATTTCTCCCTCCCTCTTTCTCCTTTCACCCCCACCCACCAACCCCTTTCCCCCTTCACCCTCTCCCTTTCTCGTCACGTCAGCCAACTGTCTCTTAACTATCTGGCTTCGGTCAGCACCGTCGTTGCCACCTGTCGTTCTGTTGCCAACACACCCTGTCATTTTTTCCGCATCGCTTGCGACGCTGCATAGGACTTGTCTTCCTATTTTAGCTCAGAAACTCGAGAAGTGCTCTCAGAATTTCATAATCAACATTTTAAATAAGCCACCTTCAAGGCGAATGTTGAATGTTTCAAGAACAAATGTACTTAATTATTGCAAATAATAACACAAATATAAGTTATCAATGTTTAATTTTGTATAGAGGCCACCCCCACCCTGTATTTTAAGGCGGGCTCTGCCCTTAAAAAAAACCTTACGGGCTCTGCCCGTAAGGACGTTGGCGGGGGGCGTTTATAAGGGCAGTGTGGGGGGTTGCTTTTTTTGTTTTGCTCGGAAACTCGAGGAGTTTGAAAAATCAACTTAACAAAAAATCACCTTCACTTGCAGTGTGTGTGTGCTGACTTCAGATTTTTTAAATAACTCATAACTCATAAATTATATTGTAGAATTAAATTGTCACTGTAGCACAAACTCAGGGCCCCCGTCGGTTAAACAATTGTTTGGGGTTTAGTTCATCAATGTTTTTTCTTTTGAAGCCCTTCCTATCACGGTTGGGCAAGTCCCTTAAGCCTATTTGGCCTACCCCTGGACTGTAACATACGTACATACGTACATGACTCAGTAGCTACACACTAGGTCCATTTGTTAACATATTGTGGGAAGGGAAATACAAAAAGGTCCCCCTTAAAAATTCTGAAACATACCCCACCATGATTGTTTGTACGCACATCCATGGCTCGCAAGCTGCGTCAAAATCAAAGTCAAAGACGGCCTTCGTCTCCGTTAATTGCAAGGAGATCCCGATCGAATGGAAGGATTCTCTAGTTCAAGATGCAACTGACCCCTTGGAAGCCAGTAGCTGCGCTCCCAGGAGAAAGCTGGCTTTTGAGGTTTCGGATATGAGAACGTCCAGTGAGGAAAGGTGCGCCGGATAGGCAAAATTCATTCGGTAAATCCTTAATGGGACACGATCGAGGCGACTTGTCTATAAAGATTGAAAGGATCGAGGCGCGCGCGAAAGTTGGACATGGGCCGGGTGGTTAAGGGGGTCGAAATGCTGTGATCGCCCCCGCGACGTTGAGCACTTTCGAGCAGCTGCCCTGGTCACTCCCATATCGCTGCCTCCAAACCGAGGCAGCCCTCGCGTGACCAGTATGTCAATCGCACCAATCCCACCACCGTCAGCTCTCTTAATTTGCGCAATTGAAAATTCGCTGAAGATTCCCAAGTCAACGGAATTCCCTGAAGTCCTGCGCTGCTGGCTGCGGACCCCCCGGACCCCCCCCCCCCCCCCCCCCTCCCCCCCGGGGGGGCCTCCCTCCAGCCTTGCTGACGTCAGTAAAGGTCACGTTCAAGGCGAAGTATAGCGGTGCCCATCAGACGGACTTGCCCGGACCCAGGAAACTCATTTCTTCGAGAGTTATCTCGCAGTTCCTCCTAAAAAGCTCATACGAAAGCTATGCTGCATTTACTTCGGTGGATAAGGGCCAAGCTTCTTTTTGGTGATTTAACCTACGAGATACATTTCAGTGAACACTTGAAAACATTTGCTTAGATTCCGAGCATGGTGAGATCACCGGTCCCACACTCTCGTTCTGGTAGAACTTGCAGGTGCTGTGATATGATGGTTGACGGTAGAAGAGTAGTCGAAGATGAAATGCTTTCATTTCATATTAGAATGTCCGTTATACACTGAGGATAGAATAATTATTTTTGAGAAATGAACATTGAACCTGAATTGGTGGATAAAAACTTCAGTATGAAGCTGGTCATGAATCCTGATTCCTGCGAAGGATGGAAATACTTAATGCAATTTATAAAAAAGTCGCACAATGAAATTATCATCCCAGTCAGGAGGTGTCAGGGCCCCCAAAATTTTCCCTCTCCCCGGCTCTCCCTATCGATTTTTTCTGATAATGGGGCTGTAATGGCATGTATCATGGCGATATTATGAGACATTTTCAGGTCATTCTGAGCACCTCATTTAGGGGGGGGGGGGGGGGGGGGGTCGGCCCCCCTCAGGCTTTTTTCTAACTTTTTACTCAGACCTCCAAATGACATTCTGAGACCACCCATGAGTAGGCCTTGGCAAGGGCAGTCCATTGGCACCTCTTTGGAACTCGCGCAATAAGTATCTACCCCTTGGGTGGGTGGGTGGGTGCATGGGGTGGGAGGCTGGGTGAATTAATGGGTGAGTGGGTGGGTAAATGGGTGAGCATGGGTGGTATGGCCCCTGCCCTGTGTGGGAATTCCGAGGATGCCATTTTGTGCGCCATATTGTACCCCCCCAGAATCCATATCTAAGTTTTTCAAAAAAGGGGTATTTCTATTTAGAAGAGGGGGGGGGGGGGGGGGGGGGGGGGGGGTCAGCCCCCCTCAGTTCTTTTAGGGATAGGTGTCCCCCATTTTGTTTTTTTATACTCACGTCCCAGTTGAGATGATTATTAAATTATATTGTAGAATTAAATTATCACTGTAGCACGAACTCAGGGCCCCCGTCGGTTGAACGATTGTTTGAGGTTCAGTTCATCAGTCCTTTTTC
>JACBWV010000099.1:3836673-3874173 GCA_013435795.1 Chlamydomonas sp. ICE-L
GACAGCCGACCCCACTGAGCAAACTGAACCTGTGCAATAGTAACCGTACATACCTGAAGCTTCTTCGCGAGCAAGTATCGTCTGTTCGGCCGAGGACATATCCTGTCCACACGAACTGCTCCCGAAGTCAACTCGATCTGAGACTTGGAAACATAGTTAGGTTCGTCCATTCAACTTTGCCGCGTTATCACTATGGCACAATGCACAGCGACATGTTTCTCAATGCAGTGGAAGGAAGTCGCAGCCAAGTTGCTGTAATGAGATGTTCGGTTAGACTTAGGGCGAGAATGCTCAGCGAGATTGTTCATTTAGTCAACTTAGCCGCATGCTTGCTATGGCACAATGTGGAGCGACATGTTTCTCAATGCAGTGGGACGAAGTTGCAGTCAAGTCTCTGACATGCAATGGGATGGATGTGATTCGAAAACTTCTGCAAGGTGGGCTGACTGACCATGTCACCTTCCGTTGTGCGCAGCGACAGATCTCTTGATGCAAGGGGTCAATCTTGCAGAGATGCAAGGGAAAAGCTTGTAGGAAGACAAACTGCAGCGCTACCGAAATCAGGTGGATGAACTCTGGCGGGAAAAGGAGAAATTGGGCTGGATGCGCAACAGGTAGAATATGCAGGAGGCGAAGTCGCATGAGGCAGAAGTCGCAGGAGGCCAAATCAGGCAGAAGTTGAAGCAGGAGGGATTAAAAGCGTGAATTGGCTGAGCGGGAATTGGCTGGGCGGGAAGTCGGTTAACTCGGATGCGATGATGACACCACCACGACCGCGACGACCGCGACCGCCATGATTTCTTTTTATTTATATATATATGTATATATATATATATATATATATATATATATATATATATATATATATATATATATATATATATATATATATACATATATATGTGAATGCAGCATACCGGTACTCACACATAAACGGATGCGTGCTAAGCGTCTTGGGTCGGTGAAGGCAACACAGATACCGTTATCAAGCTCCATGTGCATCTTACAGGAGTGCGGAAACTCTCCATTCACCCAGCCAGTCTCGAGAGGGTCAATGCTGCAGAGAGGTGTGTGGGAAGGGGACAGGTGGGTGGCCAGGTGGGTCAATGCTGCATAGAGGGGTGTGGGAAGGGGACAGGTGGGTGGGTGGGTGGGTCAATGCTGCATAGAGGGGTGTGGGAAGGGGACAGGTGGGTGGGTGGGTGGGTCAATGCTGCATAGAGGGGTGTGGGAAGGGGACAGGTGGGTGGCTGGGTGGGAAGTTAAGGGGATAGGTGAGTGGGTGGGTCAATGCTGCGGAGGGGTGGGTGGGTAGGTGCGTGGGTGGGTAGGTAGATGGGTGGTAGTTGAAGGGGACTGGGGGTCAGGGCTGCCAGACAAACATTGTTCAAGTCAGTCTTATGTGGATCAATGCTGGATGGAGGCAGGTGGTAAGGTAAGAGAACAGGTTGGTACGCCTACCAAACAGGAGCGAGTAATTTAGTGTGGAATGTTGAGTGGATCAATGCTGCAGATAGGTGGGTGGTAAGTTAAGGGGGCAGGTGGGTAGGACTACCAAACAGGAGTGAGTAATTATGTGTGGACTGTTAAGTGGATCAATGCTGCAGAGAGGTGGGTGGCAAGGTACAAGAACAGGTGGGTAGGACTACCAAAAAGAAGTGAGTTATTTAGTTTGGACTGTTGAGTGGATCAATGCTGCAGAGAGGTGGGTGGTAAGTTAAGGGGGCAGGTGGGTAGGACTAGAAAAAAGGAGTGAGTAATTATGTGTGGACTGTTGATTGGATCAATGCTGCAGAGAGGTGGGTGGTAAGTTAAGAGGGCAGGTGGGTAGGGCTACCAACACTATATTTAGCAACTTAGTGTGGACTGTTGATTGGATCAATGCTGCAGAGAGGTGGGTGGTAAATTAAGAGGGCAGGTGGGTAGGGCTACCAACACAATATTTAGCAAATTGGTATTGACTGTTGAGTGGATCAATGGTATACCCACGAGTGTGTGGTGTGTATGGGGGGCTCCATAGCTTTTCTTTCCAGCTACGAGCACCAGCTTCTAGCCAGCTCCTCTGGCTGGCTATTCAGCCAAAGCTGCAGCAACCTACAGGGTAATTCAAAGCGCGCGCTTTTGCGCTTTTGAGCGCTGACATTTTGACCCCCTCTGCGCTTTAAGCGCAGTTTTTTGCCACCCCCTGTGGGCGCAGCAAGCAATTTGTGCGCTTTTTGCACTACAAAGCGCAGTTTTTTTATTTTCAAGTGCGCTAAAGCGCTGGCCAATTTGGCCATTTGAAGTACCCTGGCAACCTAGTGTGTATAGAAGCTTACAGAATCCACTGTCCAGAACTGTCGAAATCTGTTGGCTTAGCCAAGTGGCTGGCTCAGGGAGCTACCTGGAAGCTGCTGCTTGTAGCTGAAAATCAAAACTGTGCGTTCACACATCCCTAAATTCAGCCAAAGCTGCAGCAACCTAGAGCACCTGGAAGCCGGTGTAATAAGCTTTCTAGCACTGCTGCAATCTGTGGGTATATCCCAGTGTCTAGCTCAGGGAGCTGCCAAGAAAATAAAAAAAGAGAAGCCATGGCGGGTTCTATGAGCATGAACACCTCTCACCTGGGGTTATGATGATGATGATGATGATGATGATGATGATGATGATGATGATGTTGATGATGATGATGATGATGATGATGATGATGATGATGGTGATGATGATGATGATGATGATGATGATAATGATGATGACATTGGCCGGTTGCCCTACTGGACTCCAAATTTGATCGGGGCTTGACGGAATCAATGGGGACATATGAACATTACGAGTGCAATCCATCCTTCTAGTGTAAGTTTTCCTCGATGGTTTTAGTAAATCAATCCAAACAGAATCATATAAGGACTCCATGAGCATGAGCACTCAACACCCCTCAACTGCAGCAACCTAGTGCACATGGAAGCCGATGTAATCAGCTTTCTAGCACTGCTAAAATATGTGGGTATATCCCAGTGGCTGGCTCAGGAAGCTGCCTAGAAGCCAGTTAGAAAATCCAGAAAGAGAAGCTATTGGGGGCTCCATGAGTAGGAACACCACTCACTCCTCAACTGGGGGTATTGATGATGATGACAATGGTGGTGGTGGTGGTGGTGGTGGAGATGACGATGGTGACGATGATGATAATGATGATGATGTGGAGGAGGAGGAGGAGGAGGAGGATAATGAGGATAAGGATAAGGATGATCCATGAGCATGCACGCCCCTCACCCCACCCCTCACCTCTGGTATTTTGCCGCAGTACAGCTTCCGTCCAGCTCCTTGACTACAATCGATCCAGTCATCCCGAAGTGCAGATGTAAGCTGTGTACAGCACCACCCTGTCCTGTGAATGTGAGCCACGTGTGCTTCCCCTTCCTCTGTGCTTGGCTGATGGTCAAACCCGGAAGCAGCTCCTCAAGCTCAGCCTTGGTGCAGTTCACCAGGACCTCTGAAAATTAGAAATTTGAAAAAATGAAAATTGAAAAGCTCAGCCTTGGTGCAGTTCACCAGGACCTCTGAAATTTGTAAATTGGAAATTGACAAGTCCTATGCAGTGTTGTAAGGGACGCGGAAAATTGGCGGACTGTGTTGGCAACAGAACGACAGGTGGCAACGATGGAGCTGACCGAAGCCAGTTAGTTACGACAGGTGGCTGACATGTCAGGCTTCAATTTTTCGGTTGGTCGGTCGGACGCACAAACGGACAATGGGGTAAACCTGGGGGCTCTCGCCCCCTTGAAGAGGGGGCTCCGCCAAAAAAAAAAAAATGAAAATCGAAAAGCTTAGCCTTGGTGCAGTTCACCAGGACCTCTGAATAAAGAAAATTGTTACGCCTTGCCATGGGGCATGAGGCTGAAGGAACCTTCCTGTTCGCTTTCACTGGGGAAGGTTACTGTGTTTTTTGCTTTTGCAGACCGCGAATGCGCCTGAGCTTGGACTACCTCGCAACAGCAGGGAGGAACATTCTGGGCCTCGTTGGCAGGCCAGAAATCGTGATCCTAGCAACGGGTCGAACCCCCGAGCTGTCAGTCAAAGCTGGTACTACTGTACCAACCAAGCCTGAGCTCTTGACCTCTATGCACATATCCCTGTTCAACGAATGGCTAAATGGCAGAGCTCTTTGAGCGACAAAGGTTCCGGTTTCGAATCCCCACGGGTGCGCCTTAATGTTCGCGGTCGCTGTCAACCGCCATGGTCGCTTTGTCCAGTTAAAATAGTAGCCCTTTCCCTACCGCCGAAAGACGGGGCTCCCGTAATACCACGCCCCACCAGGCGTTATCATAACCTCTGTGCACATGGCAAGCAAAGTTTTATTTTCATCTACGAACAATAGCGTCCCCCTCAACTGGCTATTCACTTTTCCTTGTGGCGTTGTGGCTGACGACATGGTCTCGTATTTGCCTTTATATAGGGGGTGTTAAGGCCACCCTTTAAGAGCTCTATGCCTCTCTCCTTGTTTGTCTGGTGGATATTCTGTGCCTTTTGTCCTGTTACGTCTCCTTGTGGAATCTCGCTAAGTAGGCCACAGCAACTCTTTGCCTTTCTACAATAAACACTTACTTTGCTATTTTTCTCCATGCCTGTGTAGTTCGCTCTGTTTTGTGCTAAGCTATTTAATTTGCTTTTTCTTTCACTTTTTTTAGGTTATCTCCTGGACCAGATTCTGAGGGTTTTATCCTAAACCCTCACTGTTATAAAACTGCCCAGCTGCTTCGGCACTGTACGGTCTCGGCACTGATTTTTGCTGAGTTTGTAATTACATCCTTCCTTCCATATTCAGCCAAACCGAATGCAACCTAGTGCACCTTGAAGCTGACACAATCAGCTGTACATAACTATTTAACTATTTGAGTTTATCCCAGCGGCTAGCTCAAGGAGCTGCCTAGAAGCTACTGCTCGTAGCCAAAAATAAAAGCATGTGGTCGGCAATATACTTTTAGCAAATTATCCCTATGGGTCCAAACCATGCTACCATGCCCCCAATACACGTTTAGCCAACTATCTCTACAGGTCCAAACCATGCTACCATGCCTTCATGTATACTTTTAGCTGTCTATACCTGTGGGTCCAAACCATGCTACCATCCCCCATGCCAAGCCCACAAAGCCCTTGCGGGGATATTCACCCTCTTTCCCGCATCACCCTTTTCCCCTCATCACCACTCAGACACACATATAGACATACACTCATACACAAATGCTCTCTCACATACACACACGACCACATGCACATGCATGGGCACACACACATGCTCTCACGCACACACATACACACACAAGCACATGAACGCACATGAACGCACACACACATGCACACACACACAAACATGCGCTCTATTTCTCAGCATGCATCATGCGCCTTTTTCATAAGAAGCGATCACTCACTGTCATCATCAGCAAACCAAATCTTCTTGGCTGAATGACCTCCACAGACCTGCTGCATCAGCTTCCTAGCAGCCTCCACTTCTGCCAGCTCAGGCATGATGTACTTCGCAGTCTGGTGTACAGTCTGAGCACAAAGAAGGGCTGCTTGATGCTTCCGTGATGCTGCTAGAACTGCTTGTACAGCGGTGTTGGGCTGCTGCTGGTACTGCTATTACTGTGGTGTTGGGCGGTATCCGATAGCTTCAACCTAACACGGGACTGAGAAAACTCTAGCTCTGCTTCTGGCGCTGGAAAGTTGGCACTGGCAAGTTTGTACGTGTGTGTTTGCTACCACTTATTGGTGAATGCTTATGTGCGTGTTTGATACCACCAGGTGGTCCAAAAGGAGGTCAGCCTGAGAGTCAGCACTCAACGGTCTGTGTATCTCCAGCTGCTTCTGCAACCCTAATGGCTGCAGGAGTCCAGTGAGTGCCAGACAGAGAAGATGAGGTGGGAGCGATGGCAGGAGTTAGCAGTGGCGTGTTGTGGTGTTGGAAAAGGCTGGTCGGTGCAATTTGGGGCTCGCTCGGGCTCGCAGCCCCGTTCAGTTGACTGGGAGAATCGTGCATGCCACGAAGATCGGCCCGCCTTCGCGGGTGCGGGTGCACCCGGGTGCACCCGGGGTGCACCTGTCTCCCCCGGATAGACCAGGGGTAGACCCTGATAGACCCGTCACGTGGGCATGTGGTCCGACCGCAGATCACAACACATTTCACACAACACAGAACACCCGGACCCGCACCCGCTGGTGACACTTGAGCGCCTAACTTTGAATTTGAATTCACTTGGCGGACCCCCCCAGGGACCCCGGGAGGGACCCCCCCCCCACACACACAGGAAATTTCAGAGTACTGAAACCGAGCATTTCGACTGTCTCGGAACCTACCATGCCCTGACCTGATAGCACCTGGAAGGCAGCGCACGTGGGGGCGCCCAGTTCTCCGAATTGGCTGCCTCCAAGAAGAAGCCTTTGAACATGCAGCATCAGCGTCCGAATTCGAGAATCACTATTCGCGCGTTTTGTCAAAAGATGCTCCAGGATTCGATGGTCGAATTTTCTGACTCCAGGAGCATCTGTTGACAAAACGCGCGAAAAATGATTCTTGAATTCGGACGCTGATGCTGCATGTTCGAACTAAAGGCTTCTTCTTGGAGGCAGCCAATTCGGAGAACTGGGCGCCCCCACGTGCGCTGCCTTCCAGGTGCTATCAGGTCAGGGCATGGTAGGTTCCGAGACAGTCGAAATGCTCGGTTTCAGTACTCTGAAATCCCCCCACCCCCCCCACCCCCCCCCACCCCCCCTGGTGCGCGTGCACGTGCGAAGCCCAGGTGCGAAGCCTGACCGGCCAGACAAGTAAGCCAGCTCAGAGCCAGGTGGCTTCGGTCCGCTTGATTCCGCCCTTCGGTCCCAAGTTTCCCCAAACCTCAACCCCAGATTGTTGCTATAAATACGTTCGTTTGCGTCATGACGCATCACTATGAAGTGGAGCGGATGGGACCCAGATGACTGGGTACCTCAAAACTCCACCGAATGTAGTAGTACTAACCGCCCCCCCCGAGACGGTAACATCCTCTCTCTCTCCCTGCGTTGAAAGCTGCGAGTTTCTGGTGCGGTGCCTGTGCCCTGATGTCTGTGTCGCAATTGCACTCCCCCTAGCCACTCGCTTGATGTGATTGCGCTAATGCCGGCCTGATCCCAGCCGGTGCTGGGTGCGGACTTCGACTCGAACTGATGCGTTTCTGCTCTGGGCGCCCGACCGAGCTTGTAACTCTCAGTTTTTGAAGCTATCCGTAGGACTCTAGCGAGTCAGGAGTTCAACTCTCCCTGGCTGGCGTTCTGTATTGCCCCGATTTTGCTGCTTTCTGGCGGCTTGATTGTTGTGCGCTCTCAAATTAGCTTATCCTAGTACCTACCTTTCCCTGTCCCACAATCCTGAACTCTGTGTGTGTCCTCTCTCCTTAGTCCCGTTTTTCCTTCTCTCCCCCTCACCCGATTTCCACGCGGCCCCTTCGTGCATTCGAGCATCGCTCGGAACACAGGTACCGCGAGTTGTTCTTCTTGCGACTTGTTTTATGTGTTGAAGCCTTGCTTCTTCTAGGCGTTGCTAGGCCGGAGTCTGTGCCGGCTTGGTGTCAAGGGAAGCATATATAATTCAAGCCATACTTAAAACCAGCGACTTTCCTTTCCGTGGGCGGTTGCTGACCTGTCTCATGGTAAATTTCCACACATCAATCGCTCCTCTACCTAGGTAGGCTTGCCATGACTCCGATGCCTTTTCTTTTACAGACACTGCACGACTTGTATGGCCAGTCCTGCTTATTCTGGCCAGCAACCTGTCCAGAATGACGCACTGACCACTTAAGACTGTCACTGTCTTCATTTTATCCTCTGCTCACCATTGCAAGAGCAGTCTTGCCACGGCTCTGGGAGCTACCGTGGCTAAGGCCGCGGCACAGCTGTGACCTGACCTGTCCAAAGACCGCTTAGAACATGTTGACGCATTAGGAAGCTAGCTTTGTCAAATGCCATGACTTGGTAAGCGCCACATGTGTCCTACATCTAACACCATCCCACATATAATTTGACCAACTGAATTCCTAGTCCATTTGTTGCATGCGCCCATTCTTTGTCCCATGTCCACGTGATCACTACTACTATGTTTGCCTGCCCACCTGTTTGACTTGGTCTTGAGAATGGCAATGAGGATCAATATCTGTCAATCCACTGACACACATACAATGATGTTCCAACCTCTAAGAAGTACTGAGCCATCCTCAATGCCTTGTTTGCATTGTACCCCAGCATGATGCATACCGTGCCCCCACACCATATTTATATATCCATCTTGATACACCTACCTGCCCACACTTGGTGATGAGGATCATAACGTTCCCTCTATTTAACTCTGTCAGGAGGCAAACTACCTTATGGTATCTGCCAATATTGAGGTAACCCGACCTGTGGTGTCCTGTCAATCTCAACTCATCAACTCGGAACTCGTTCGCATGGCCTTGGCAGTTTATAACCTTCTCCTGAGAGCTGTCCATCCCTTTTTCATTTGCATGTAAAGAAGTTTTGTGGTGTTCAACAGAAGTAGTGGACGAGACTGCCGAGTTTGCTTTCCTCGACAAAGGAGGTCCTCGATTCCAAATTACGTGAAACGAGTAGGAAATCTTTGGGAGTTGTTAGTTGGCAGAGTCGTGCACTCGTGCCTGTTGGCAGTAGGTGTGTTGGTGAAGGGAAAGCCCTTCAGCACCCGAGGGGTGGGAGATCTAGGAACTGGATTAACATGGACATATTTATTGGTATGGGTTATTTGTCATCTCTCTTATTTGCCAACACTTCCTTGTATGTTAGATAAGTAGACACTGGATGTGTTGGCATGAAAAACAGGGCCGTATATGAGGAATCTTAGGTCTGCGTCCTGTGTACATTTTTCCGGCTGTCAGAAAGTGAAGCAGAACGGGGCGTCTTGACGAACCCTGAAATACATA
This sequence comes from Chlamydomonas sp. ICE-L, assembly GCA_013435795.1. NCBI lineage: Eukaryota > Viridiplantae > Chlorophyta > Chlorophyceae > Chlamydomonadales > Chlamydomonadaceae > Chlamydomonas > Chlamydomonas sp. ICE-L. The sequence continues at coordinate 3,845,613 of JACBWV010000099.1, forward strand.
ACTTTTATCCTGAATGGCTCTTCGTTGAGACATCAATTCAAAGCAGAGCTTTGTATCATACCGGTAGATCCAACACCCTCAACCCTTCATACAATCGATGAGAAACAGAGGCAACTTACCACAACCTTTGTAGTAGCCCCAGGGGGGGGCAAGAAAGAAGCTGCCGTACCGCACCTTCGCTTTGGATCGAGCCTATCCTCAAAGTATATAAAAAAAAGTTTTTTTATTGAGCCAAAAATAAAGTTGAACAAAAGTTAGAGGGGTCCAAATCTTTACTTCGCGATAAATCACGTTTGGGTAACACCATGAAAGATGTAAGAGCATAAATGAAATGGGCTTTAAAAGATCATTCTAATGACCCCCATTTTAGGGGGGGTAGGGTAAGGTAATTGGGTTTTAGGATGGGGGGGGGGGGGGGGGGGGGGGGGGAAATCACTTGTAGCCAACTTTATATCCCCCCTCTTTTTGAATGAAACGTCCACAATTCCAACTCCCATCTGAATCGGACACCATATCGAAGGTGCGGTCCAAAATCTGTCTTTCTGCCCCCCCTCTGATCCAATGTATATTTCCCGGGATGAGGAACGTGCACCTTTTCCTAATCGTGCAGAATGGTCTAGCGGCCTGTTACAACCTTCCACCCCTGGCTTGCACATCAATTAATGTGGAGGAATCGTTTTGTTTTGTTTGGTTATGATAAATGTGTCTCATTCAAACTGATCATAGCCTGAAAGCGGCAAGACATATTCGGCAACTTGGCTACACGGCTCCGGCCAACATTTTGGCTACTCGCTGTCTTCCTAACCATTACAAATCAAAATCCTTGCATCCGCATTCCCAAACCCTTTGAGACGTAACGGACCCACCGAAATCTGCATCACCAACGAAACCAACCCACTGGATCTGCGCCTGCAAGATGCAAACCTGCACACCTACCTCAGTACATCATGCAATACATTATTGGATTTATTGCATTCCGCATCGATACTAGGACTGCGAAAGGGTGCGTTTGGTGGTACCGTATTTGTGTGGGACAATAATTAAATGTACCGTTATTGTTACTTGGTCCATTGTGCCTTTGAGCTTGAACTTGAACTTACCAGTCCGTTGTGCCCTCGAGCACCCAACCCACTGCAGAATAATATGAACATATAATCGACCTAGTGATGAGCAAGGGTGCTGTAGACTTGTTGTCTTTGCGGCATTTCTGCATTTATGTCAATTCTGACGGTCTATATTTCGTTTTCAGTATTTTGAACTAACGATGACACATGTATAAGGCAAGTAGCCTTTATACAACCCATGTTTACACCGCCCGCAGACAGTGAGCAGCCTAAAGGCTAGATACCGTATCCACTAAGGAGATGGCTAGCCCGCTTGTGAGCCCACGTGTGCCACCATCCCTAACCAGGGTACTACATTTTGTCAAATTGGTCAGCGCTTAAGGCGCACAAATGGAAAATTGGTCAGCGCTTTGTAGTGCATAAGCGCAAAAACTGCGTGCTGCACCTATAGGGAGTTGAAAAAGTGGGGCTCAAAAGGCGAGCGCGAAATCAAGCTGTCGCGCGCTTTGTAGTCCCCTGTTCTGGTTACCGGTATGTAGATCCTAGAGATAATGTCATCCGATATACCGGTATAATATTTGTGTTGACAGTTTTCTTCGTAATTGATTTGACTGATGAAGACGTTGAGCAACCACACTGCTGATTGGTGCCATGTCAACAGGTTAAAGTTCTCATACTCATGAATTATTGATTGTTGTAGGTTGAGTAAGTCCCTTAAGCCTATTCGGCTACCCCTGGACTCTAATATACATACTTCCCTTGTTCACTCCGCTCATAGACAGTGAACATCCCAAAGGCTGGTTGTCCATACGATCGCAACAACACAAACAATAGGTGTGGAAGTGTTCGTTACAGCACAAATAAAGCAAGCGCACAGCCATCTGCTGCTCCCCCCAATGATCCAGGCTGTCATATATACAGCCTGGCATAATAAATGAAATATAAGCATAGTGGTTTTTTCTCATTGCACTCTCAAAGCACAGTTCGATTTTCATATTAGTTGGGCGCCGCAGAGGCTGAAGACTCAATGATTCACAACAACAAATTATATGCAGTTACTTCGTTGGGTCCCTTCGCTGCAGCACACGTAGTACTGATGTACACAAAACATCCGCGCAAGCCAACCAATTACTAAACCACATGGCGGCAAACAATATCTGAAATACCTAACATGGTGGCTAACAATACGAAACATACATATACATGGTACAACAATCACTGCAAGGGCCCAGTTGCAAACTCAACTTGGTGCAAGAGATTGTACTAGAATGTGGGGGATGAGACGCACACATGCATGCTGAGGATGAGCCGGGTTGGAAAGAGGGTACTCACGCATGAATGGTACCCTATCACCATCTATTAGCTGGGTGGGGAAGAGGAGGGGGTGGAGGAGGTGGAGGTGGTGGTCATGGGTTCATCCTGCATGGGATCACGCCCCCCCCCCCCCCCCCCCCCCCCCCCCCCCCCCCCACACACCCCCGCCACCCCCCCTTATCACGAGATGCAGCACGATACATACATGCATACACACATACATACAATAGTGTGCCTACATCTTCCTTCTCATCCCAACCTTCATCTTCCGTCTCATCTCCAATCATAATTTTCCTTCTCGCCTGGGACTTTCACCTTTCTTGCAATCTTCAATTTTCGGTGTGGTACGGAGGTAGGTGCAAAGAACTTGGCCATCGACTGTTTCCCCTGCTTCAGAAGCTTCCTCTGGTACCTCCGTTTCAAGCGCGTGTACATGATGAAGTACATGTACATGTGGGAGGTACGTTCAATCTCTACGATTCGGCTGTCCACACGCCGCTTCAGCCATGAAATCCACGTAAGTGATGGCGCGCAACCAATTCTGTACAAGGACCACACCGACACCACCATCAGCTGCGTTTTAGCTCTAGGCAGGGCATGCAAGCACTCTTTCAACACTACTTCCTGGCAGGCCTTGCCTAGCTTGATTTGAAGTCTAGCTAGCGCCCACATGGTGATGAGAAGGTTGACGCCAGTCAGCTTGCCTTGGAGAAGCAGCTGCTCTGCCCGGCTCGACAATGCCGCGAGGTGGGGCTTAGTGTGGGAGAGGTAAGGCCGGATAATTCGCTTTCGTCGATGCCCGTACGCCCCAGAAGGGTGGATGAAGCGGGCAGCTGCCCACAGGCTCTGCGTCAAGTCCCTCGATTTCATGCTGCTGGCACTGGCGGCGGCCGTGGAGAGCCAAGCCAAAGTCCAGTCGATCGGAGGCAGGACTCGAAGGGAGGACAGGGCCCAGCCCAGCTTGGCGCAGCTCGAGGCGCTCATGCGGGAGGTATCCATGAAGACCCGGCACGCTGACAGGAAGGCCAGCGCCCACTCCTGGTTAGGCAACACATCAAGGCGTGCCAGCGTCCAGGAGACCTGTGCTAGATGCGCAGCAGTGAGGGAGGGTCGGTCCACATGAAGAGGCGCAGCCTCAATATCTGCATGGGCGTCCAGGTTAAGGACCCGTCTGCAGTCTCTCAACGACTTCATCCCTGGCACCAAGGCTTCCAGCAGGCGAGGGTGCATGCGTGGCCAGCGGGCGGCCCCGGCCAGGCGGAGGAAGGCTAAGCACTGCTTCGGCTTCAATTTGTCATGCTCATGCTCAACTGGGCCTTTCACACCCTGGCAGCGCTGGAAGAGCTCAGAATAAAACCTGCGAAGCGCAGGAGGGAATGCACATGTGAGATGAACTGGACGATTATAATGTGTGCAATGTGTCCAGGCAACGCTCTGACCTGTTCAGTCCACTTTCAACTGAATCTTATAATTGAATGATCATTGTTGCACAATTCAGGTCCCCCTGTTGGTAAAATGATTGTTTGGTATTCAGTTAATCAGCCCCCCCCCCCCTCCCCCCCCCCCGTTTTAGCCCCTTCTGATGTCATGGTTGGGCAAGTTCCTTCAGCCTATTTGGCTAACCCTGGACTGTAACAACATACATGCACATACATACTGATAGATTCTATCATATCTATCAAAAACTCATACCTGTTGTTCGATTGTCTGTCTATCTGTTTGTCCGTCACGTTTCAAACCTAGGCCACGTAAACCCACTCTCTATCCTTCCAAACCTCGGACAGCTCAAACCTCACATCCAATTTCGGAGCCTCTCTACGGCTCCCTCCTACAATTTTTCATGTCGCTTGCGACGTGTCTGGGGCTTGTTTTGAATGCACACATAGCACGATACGCATTGGTTTCTATGAAGAACAATCCTTGAATTATACTCATACTTGTTGAAAACTATTCCTTTTGCTGCCTAAGACGACTGATTGCTGATAACAGAGGTTACTTTCTTCCCCCACACATTCTTGCTGAATGCAGGACTTGTTCTAAAGTCGATGTACAAAGTAGGTTACAGACCATGTTCAGGGACAGCAGGGAACCCATTGGAATATACTCATACTTGTTGAACACTATTGCTTTTACTGCCTAAGACGGCGAGCAGCCAAAATCCTGGCTGGAGCCATGTAACCAAGTTCAAGTGTAGTGCCAAGCTTGTAGAGCCCCACCTGAAGAAGGTAAACATAGCAAACCAAATTTTGTTTTCGTTTTTTTCCGCAACCAAATTGGTGGTTGGCCCCAGTGCAAGCAAACGGGCTGGCTTCCTCAACCTCACGTCACGTAATACTTTTTTTTTATTTTCTGCCAAATTCTGTTGCTGCATGGCGACACATGGGTCTGGCTAAACTAGTAAGAAATTACCAACTGACCCCCCGGCCTCCGCGCTTTGTGCTCCGCCATACGATGGCTTCGCAACAATCCTGAGACCACGCTTGAGTAGCCCATGCAGCTTCTCAACCTGGCCTACATAAATCTGAAACAAAAAAGTGCAGTACACCCAGCCTCACTGCAGACCTGCCAGCAGCCCCCTTAATACATTCAGGAGTGTGCTGAAGCGGTGTTTTTACTAACCACGTTTACTATGCCAGCAGACAGTGGGCAGTCTGAAGGCTGCTAGGCCATGAAATAAACCCCAATCCCAAACCCAACAGCCACCTTCCATCACATAATGTTTGACATTTCTTCAATTATTCACCACCCAAGCCCCCAAAAGAAACACTTTCACCCATGGGCTATAAATAAATAAATAATTTATTAATTATGCAATAAACCCGCATCCCAAATCCGACAGCCCCCTTCACAACCCACCTGTCCATCCACTCCAGATCAGGAGACACAGACATCCGAGCATATTAACGAAACCCACCACCATCCAACCCACCGCCACCCAGGAAAAAAACCAACAGCCCCTTTGACAACCCACCTGTCCATCCACTCCGGATCAGGAGACACAGACATCCAAGCATATTAACAAAATCCACCATCACCCAGGAAAAAACAAAACAGCCCCCTTTACAGCCCACCTGTCAATCCACTCCGGATCAAGAGACACAGACATCCGAAAACCCACCATCACTCAGGAAAAAACCCAACAGCCCCCTAAGCAACCCACCTGTCCATCCACTCCGGATCAGGAGACACAGACATCCAAGCATATTAACAAAACCCACCGTCACCAAGGGGAAAAACCAATAGCCCTCTTGACAACCCACATCTCCATCCACTCCGGATCAGGAGACAAAAACTTCCAACCATACTAACAAAATCCACCATCACCCCAGACCACCCAGGAAAAAACCCAACAGCCCCCTTGGCAACCTACCGGTCCATCCACTCCGCATTAGGAGACACAGACATCCGAGGCAGGCAAGCAGCCATCAAATACATCTCGTGGCCTGACATGGCAGACATCCGCCGGTAGCAAGTCTCCATGAACTGCTGCAAGGCTTTGGGACCCGGGTTCAACCTCTTCTTGTGGAGCATAGTAGCTACGACGGCCACGCTCTGGGTTGACATGACTGGCAGGAGGCTGAAGCACAGGTAGGGGGAAGATGGTCAGCACTTCACTGGTCAGCACTTGGGTTTAGGGGGTTCAGGTTTAGGTGGTCTAGGTGTAGGGTTTAGGGTTTAGGGTGTTTTGGGGGTTTGAGTTTAGGGCTCAGGTGTTTTGGGAAAAGAAGTGCTGTCCAGCTAAGTTTCTGACTTCCACCTGTGTTGGACCTGGGCTAGCTAGTCCAGGCCCAACCCAGGTGGCAAAGTGGCAACGGAGGGCTCAAATCACTTCAACCCTGGTGTCGCAAATGTAGCTACGCAAGGCCCATTTCTGGGAAAGCTACCACACCTGAGCGTCGCACCGGCGTTGCATTGAGCTGCTCAACTTGCAAAGCGTAAAAAAAAAACTGACCGACTTCCCCCTACCTGAAGCATAGGTCCAGCAGTGGGATCAATTCTTCTTCGAGCGGCATGCCCCCCTTCTCAGGACTGGCCATCACTGGTCTATGGGTGACTAAGCCTCGTGTTGGGTTCGAGGTAGGACTAGGTGTCCGAGTTGAGGGCGGGGCAGCCCGCTGCAATAGTGGGCAGCCCATGTTTGACAGAGCCAGGACAGTAGAGGCAACGTGCTTCGCTGCGTTTGCTGCTGTGGCCTGGTGCACCACGGCAGCTGCCATGTCCACCGCCAGTGCTCCCCTGTCAGGAGGTTCAAGGGACCCTGCAGATGCTGCTGCCCCTCTGTCAGCCCCCCTGCTGTCACGGGGCCCGGCTGCGAATGACCCCATGCGAGCAGCCCCTGGAGCTGCTACACCTGCACAAAAAGGGCCTGCTGCGTCAGCAGCGTTTTGAACACTGTCATTGACGGTGTCGGCGCTGTCAGGCAGAGAGGCTGTGTCTATCCGACCAAACAGACTCTTTGCCGGTAGCTTTGGCCTCGACAGTAATCTTTGCTCTCGCACAAAGCTGTTAAGAGGATCGTGGCCTGAGCTGGTAGGTGCACTGCTGCTGCTGCTGCTGCTGACACCGTAGGCATCGTGGCCTGAGCTGATAGATGCACTGCTGCTGCCGCTGCTGCTGACACTGCCGCTGACATTTCTGTTGGCACTGTAGACATCGTGGCCTGAGTTGGTAGATGCACTGCTACTGCTGACACTGCTGCTCCTGACGCTGAAATTGCTATTGGCACTGCAGGCATCGTGGCCTGAGCTGGAAGGTGCAGCGGGGGAATCCCGTACAAGGCGCCTCAGCTGGTACTTGTGCTGTTGCTGTGCCTGGTGCTGTTGCAACAGTCGCTGGTGGACTGACATAATCTGAGCCTGAGCAGCTGCCACTGTGAGCTGAGCGTGGTGCAGCACCCAAGCCTGAGGTGTTGGGGGAGGGGGGAGGTGTGTGGTTATGTTACGTGTGTTGGGTGGTGTGTGGTGAGTGGTGTGTGGTGAGTGGTGTGTGATGAGTGGTGTGTGGTGAGTGGTGTGTGGTGAGTGGTGTGTGGTGTGTGGTGAGAGGTGTGTGGTGAGTGGTGAGTGGTGTGTGGTGAGTGGTGTGTGGTGTGTAGTGAGTGGTGTGTAGTGCGTGGTGTGTGATGGTGAGTGGTGCGTGGTGCTGGTGATGTGGGTGGTGGGGTGTGGTGCGCGGTGGTGTGGTGAGTGGTGCGTGGGTGTGTGAGTGAGCGGTGGTGGTGATGTGGTGCGTGGCGTGGTGTGGTGCGTGTTGTGGTAAGTGGTGTGTGGCGCGTGGTGGAGTGGGGTGGTGGCGTGGTGAGTGGTGTGTGGTGCGTGGTGAGTGGTGTGTGGTGAGTGGTGTGTGGTGAGTGGTGTGTGGTGGGTGGTGTGTGGTGAGTGGTGTGAGCTGAGTGTGGTGCAGCATCCAAGCCTGGGGTGTGGTGTGTGGTGAGGGGTGTGAGCTGAGCGTGGTGCGGCATCCATGCCTGAGGTGTGGTGGGTGGTGAGTGGTGTGTGCTGAGCGTGGTGCAGCATTCAAGCCTGTGATGTTTGGGGAGGGGGGAGGTTTGTGGTTATGTGGTTATGTGGCGTGTGGTGAGCGGTGTAAGCTGAGCGTAGTGCGGCATCCATGCCTGAGGTGTGGTGGGTGGTGAGTGGTGTGTGCTCAGCGTGGTGCAGCATTCAAGCCTGGGATGTTTGGGGAGGGGGAAGGTTTGTGGTTATGTGGCGTGTGGTGAGCGGTGTAAGCTGAGCGTAGTGCGGCATCCATGCCTGAGGTGTGGTGTGTGGTGTGGTGAGCGTGGTGCAGCATTCAAGCCTGAGATGTTGGGGGACAGGTGGGGTGGGGGGGTGGGGTATGTGGCGTGTGGCGTGTGGTGATGGGTGTAAGCTGAGCGTGGTGCGGCATCCATGCCTGAGGTGTGGTATATGGTGAGTGGAGTGCGGTGAGCGTGGTGCAGCATTCAAGCATGTTTAAGGAGGGGGGATGTCCGAATTGTTAGGCCAATCTCCGGCTGCAATACGTGGACATATAACGAAGGGAGGGACTAGAAACGAATTTACTTTGGTGACGTGTTCTGCCAGAAAGGCATCATCAGACCAAAGCACATCAAACCAGAGCACTTCCCAAGGCTTCTAGTTACTGCACTTACGTGAGGTGCCTCATAGCTAGGAATCGGCAAATCATATGATACTGACCAAAGGCCAGTATGATATCATATGGGATCATACAAATTGCATCATATGATATTGTATATAAATGGTAACTTAAGCCTAGTCAGACTGCCGGCATCATATGATATCGTATGATATCATATGATATCATATTGCCGTTCCCTGCTCATAGCCCATCACATCCAAAGCTAAAGCAAGGGAGGGAATAGAAACAAATTTCGTAGGTGACATGCTTCGCTAGAAAGGCAACATCAGACCAACTTGAGGAGCCTCATAGCCCATCACATCCAAAGCTGAACCAAAGGAGGGAATAGAAACAAATTTACATAAGTGACACATTTTGCAAAAAATTCCACATCAGACCAACCTAAGGTGCCTTGTAGCCCATCAAATCCAAAGCTAAATATAAGGGAGGACATAGAAACCAATTTCATAGGTGACATGTTTTGCCAAAAAAGTCCACATCAGACCAACCTGAGGTGCCTTGTAGCCCATCACAAGCCCATAACATCCAAAGCTAAACCAAGGGAGGGAATAGAAACAAATTTGCATACATAAATGTCGGAAAAAGTCAACATCAGACCAACCTAAGGTGCCTTGTACCCCTTCACATCCAAAGCTACAAAAAGGGAGGAAATAGAAACACATTTCATAGGTGATATGTTTTGCCAAAAAGTCAACATCAGACCAACCTGAGGTGCCTTATAGCCTATCACATCCAAAGCTAAACAAAGGGTGGGAATATACACAAATTTCATAGGTGACATGTTTAGCAACACAAAAAATCACAACCAAAAATCAAGATCAGACCAACCTGAGGTGCCTTATAGCCTATCACATCCAAAGCCCATGCAGCGTGGTCTAGGTCTTGAAGGTTGGGAGGAGAAGGCTGTCCAGCATTGCCTTTACCCTTCACTTGGTGAAGCAAGTTGGCAACCCTGAAGAAGTACAACAGATGGCAGAAACATTAGTTAATTTTAATTGAATCAATTAATCAAGTTAGATCAAGTTATGAAGCTGGGTGGAAGCTGGGTGAGTGGGTCGGTGGGTGGGTGGAGAGTATGAGTGGTGAGTAGTTATGTAGAGGACCCTGTGAGCACCAACACAACTGGCTGTAAATAACGAGAGGTACCCACAGTAACCTCGCTTGGTAGCTATCACGAGGATATTCACCCTAATTGCCTTATAAGAAATATACATTTGAAATGCACACCAGCCAATCGTACTTATAATTTTTCCATAATAGTGTTTCCCATGAAATAGGGCTCAGCTCTGTTTTTTATGTGCGACACGTCACAAATTGAGCAACTCTGTGGGACCCCCTTATGGCCCCTCCTTGACATCTAAAACAGCCAGGGCCACCCCACACACCTGCCCAGCCAGTCTTGCCCTATGCAGTAAGCCATACGCCCCAGCGCCTGCACAGTGTTTGAGAGTGACTGCACCAACTGCTGTCATTCTGTCCCACCCCCCCAACCAACTGTTGTCATTCTGTCCCACCCCCCCAACCAACCCTCACCCTAACATGATTTGCTATGATTCCCCTGCGGGCCCCTCCTTTGGATCTTAACCAGCCCGGGCCACCCTACACACCTGTCCAGCCAGTCTTGCCCTCTGGGCAGTACCCCATACGCCCCAATGCCAGCAACGTGGTTGCGAGCCACTGTGCCAAATGTTGCCACTCAGTCCCACACCCCCACCCCACTTGTGCGTGCCAGCCTGGGCTACCCTACACACCTGTCCAGCTTGTCCTGCCCTGGGCAGTTACCCATACGCCCCAGTGCCAGCATTGTGCATGAGAGTGACCGCAACAGCTGTTGTCACACTCTGTCCCATCCCCCCGCCCAACCCTCACCCAAACACGACTTGCTATGATTCCCCTCCTGCCCCCTCCTTCGGCTCTTAACCAGCACGGGCCACTCTACACACCTGTCCAGCCAGTCCTGCCCTGGGCAGTAACCCATAGGACCCAGTACCTGCACAGTGTTTGAGAATGACTGCACCAACTTTTGTCACTCTCTGTCCACCCCCCCCACCCAACCCTAACCCAAACATGATTTGCTATGATTTCCCTCCTGACTCCTCCTTAGGATCCAAACCAGCCCGGGCCTCTGTACACACCCGTCCAGCCAGTCCTGCCTTGGGCAGTAATCCATACACCCCAGTGCCAGCACAGTGCTTGAGAGTGACTGCGCCAACTGTTGTCATTCTGTCCCACCCCCCAATCCCACGCTCACCCAAACAAGATTTGCTATGATTCCCCTGCTGGCGCCTCCTTGGCATCCAAACCAGCCCGGGCCACTCTACACACTTGTCCAGCCAGTCTTACCCTGGGCAGTACCCCATACGACCCAGTGCCAGTACAGTGTTTGAGAGTAACTGCGCCAGCTTTTGTCACTCCCTGTCTCACCCCCCTACCCCACCCTCACCCAAACATGATTGGCTGTGATTCCCCTACTGGCCCCTCCTTGGCATCCAAACCAGCCCGGGCCACTCTACACACTTGCCCAGCCAGTCTTACCCTGGGCAGTAACCCATACCCCCCAGTGCCAGCAGCGTGGTTGAGAGCGACTGTGCCAAATGTTGTCACTCTGTCCCACCCCCCCACCCCACTTGTGTGTGCCAGCCCAGGCCATGCTACACACCTGTCAAGCCAGTCCTGCCCTGGACAGTACCCCATACGCCCCAGTGCCAGCAGCGTGGTTGAGAGCGACTGCGCACTACTCAGATGGCACCGCTTGAGGAAGGCCTGGCAGAATCCTTGCATCCAAGGCTCGCCAGGCCGGCAGCCTGGCCCCATCCTGGATAGAGACAAGGCCATGACAGACAGGGAATGACTGTCTGAGGTTCTTAGCTGAATCGAGGAGACATCCAGGAAGCGCTCCATCCACATGGGGGCAGGGTGGTGATACCATCTTGAGAAGGACCATAGCAGTTGGGAGAGGTGCCTAGGGAGGGTTTGGGGTGTAGGGTTTAGAGCTCAAGGCTTAGGGTTTTAGGGTTAAATGTTCCATTCACATTGGGGTGGGGAGGTGAGACCATCTTAAGAAGAACCACAGCAGTTGGGAGAGGTGTCTAGGGAGTTGGGGTGTAGGGTTAAGGGTTTCAGGGCTTCGGATTTAAGGGTCAAGATTTAGGGTTTAAGGGTATAGGGCTCCATCCACATATGGGTAGGGGTCGGCTATGTTATATAATATTAGAGAGTAATTAATATTAGTTGGACGAGCCGTCTCACCAGAATTTCGAATTTATTTGAAAAACTATGATATATATTATTGTGACACTGTAATAATATTAGTTAGTATTAGTTTTTCAAACACTAATATTAGTTGCCATTCCCTACATATAGGCGGGGCGTTGCCATCTTGAGGACCACAGGAGTTGGGAGAGGTGCATGGGGAGGATAGATGGGTGTTCGGGAGTCAGGCTGGTAGACCATGCACCGGTCATCCAAGACACTTACTAACAGACTCTTCCTCTTGCCAACCCTCCCAAGCCAGTAAGCATCTTGTCCTACTGCTGGGTCCAATTGCTGACTCCCTCCCCTCCCTGCTGCATTTGGCCAAGCATGGTGCACTTGTCTACAAGTGCACCATGCTGTTAGTAGGTGTCTTGACCCATTGCTGGCTCGGCCAAAGGCAGGGAGGAGGGGAGGAACTCAACAATGGGACCCAGCAATGGGTCAAGACACCTACTAACAGACTCAACCTCCAAAGAATTGATCCGTTCCATGGAAAGGATGATCCAATTTGTGGCTATTCCCCATACATCATAACATATTTGACCTCATGCAAATTGCAATTACGTGACATAATTTAGGTTGTTAAAGTCCTACTTAGTAGATGTCCTGTCCTATTGCCGGGTCCAATTGTTGAGTTCCTCCCCTCCCTGCTACCTTTGGCCAAGCATGATGCACTTGTAGACAAGTGCACCCAGATCGGCCAAAGGAAGCGACAAGGGGAGGAACTCAACAATGGGACACAGCAATGGGACACGGCACTGCATAATGTGCTAAGGTGGTGGGGGCTGCCAGATTGGTGAGTCCAAAGGCTTTGAGCAGCGCACAGGTCAAAGCGCACACAGGGCACAGCGCAGAGCACCACACAGGTTAGTCTTATATGTTCACTTGATGCTTAATGCGAAAAAAATCATCGATTTCACCGGATTTCAATTCATTATTTTCAATTCATCATTAATATATTTCATTAATTGTAATGAAAATTACCCAAAGTTTAGGGGGGTTCAGTGTGGGATGCAACGTGGTGCTGAGTAGCCACAGCAGTGGCACATTTTAATGAATGGACACAAGGTACATGTATGGCCGGTAAGGATTGAAAGGCATGGTAAGGATCAGAATGATGCAACAACATAACATATATTGCATTATGCATTAGCGCGATGGGGGAAAAACACATAGGTTCGCCCATCATCAAATCCTATTTGGTTTCTAAGGCTGTCGCACAGTGGGACTTGGGATTGGAAGACGGTTAGCATCCCAGAGTTTGCTACAAAAACAGGTAACAATCCAATCCAATTCAAAAAATATGTCGAACTTTGGACTGAAACAGCAGAGTCTTCTTTTTGCCAACCCTCCCAGTCAGAAATTGTCCTGTCCCATTCCTGGGTCAAATTGCTGACTTCCTTCCCTCCCTGTTGCCTTTGGCCAGGTCTGGTGCACTTGTCTCCAAGTACGCCCGGCTCGGCCAAAGGCGGCGAGGAGGGGAGGAAGTCAACAATGGGACCCAGGAATGGGACAAGATACCTTCTAACAGACTCTTCCTCTTGCCAACCCTCCCAAGTCTTTAGGTGTCTTGCCCCATTTCTGGGTCCAATTGTTAACTTCCTCCCCTCCCTGCTGCCTTTGGCCAAGCCTGGTGCACTTGTAGACAAATGCACCCGGCTTGGCCAAAGGCAGCGAGGAGGGGAGGAACTCAACAATGGGACCCAACAATGGGACAAGATACTTACTGACAGACTCTTCCTCTTGTCAAACCTGCCAAGCCAGTAAGCGTCTTGTCCCATCCCTGGGTCCAATTGCGGACTTCCTCCCCTTCTTGCTACCTTTGGCCAAGCCAGGTGCACTTGTCTACAAATGCACCCGGTTTTGCCAAAGGAAGCGATGAGAGGAGGAACTCAACAATGGGACAAATCAATGGGACAAGACACTTGCTAACAGACTCTTCCTCTCGCCAACCCTCCTGAGTCAGAAGGTGCCTCGTCCCATTGCTGGGTCCCATTGCTGACTTCCTCCCCTCTTTGCCCCCTTTGGCCAAGCCTGCTGCCCTTGGAGACAAGTGCACCCGGCTCGGCCAAAGACAGCGACGAGTGGAGGAACTCAACAATGGGACCCAGCAATGGGACAAGACACTTCCTAACAAACTCTTCCTCTTGCCAACCCTCCCAAGCCAGTAACCGACTTGTCCCATTCCGGGGTCCAATTGCTGACTTCCTCCCCTCCCTGCCGCCTTTGGCCAAGCCTGGTGCACTTGTCTACAAATGCACCCGGCTCGGCCAAAGGCAGCGAGGAGGAGAGGAACTCAGCAATGGGACCCAGCAATGGGAAAATACACTTGCTAACTAACTCGTCCTCTTGCCAACCCTCCCAAGCCAGTAAGCGTCTTCTCCAGTTGCTGGGTCCAATTGCTGACTTCCTCCCCTCCCTGCTACCTTTGGCCAAGCATGGTGCACTTGTCTACAAATGCACCCGGCTCGGCCAAAGACAGCGAGGAGAGGAGGAACTCAACAATGGGACACAGCAATGGGACAAGGCACTAACTAACAGAATTTTCCTCTAGCCAACCCTTCCAAGTCAGCAGGTGTCCTGTTCCATTGCTGGGTCCAATTGCTGACTTCCTCCCCTCCCTGCCGCATTTGACCAAGCCTGCTGCCCTTGGAGACAAGTACACCCGGCTTGGCCAAAGGCAGCGAGAAGGGGAGGAGCTCAGCAATGGGACCCAGCAATGGGACAAGACAATTGCTAACAGACCAAACCTCCAAAGAATTGATTCACTCCTTGGATAGGATGATTCCTATGGCTGCTATGCACCGTACAACATAACATATTTCACCTCAGGCCAGGGAAATGTTTTAAATCTGAAAGTGAGTTTTTACTAGCTTTTTGGGTTGTAGGCCTCCAAGAACAGCATCCATATAGCTATTTCTGGGCGGCCTGATGGCTCAGCAGCATGCAATTGTGTGACATGGTTCAGGTTTTTAACATCCTCCTTATCAACTTGACTTTAATTAGCACTCCTTATCCTTGACTACTTAGTGCACCTTGCAAACATCATTTTTCCAAAATGTATCCAAATAAAAATACAAAAAATCACTTATCACAAAAGAGCATCTTACTTCGAACTGAAACAGCTGAGTTTTCCAACAGACCCAACCTCCAGATAGCTGATCCACTCCTTGGATGGGATGATCCCCATGGTGGCCAGACCCCATGCGACTCCTGATAGTTGTACGGACGAGAAGGCTGGAAGTCTCTGCCGAAGCTCATGGAGAGCGCTGCAGCATGCACACGTGGTTGGTGGTTGGTGGTGGGGGAGGGTGGTTGGTGGGCGTGGGTGGTGGCAAAGGCGGAGCTCATGGAGAGTGCTGCAGCATGCACACGCGGGTTGGTGATTGATGGTGGGTGTGGGTGGTTGGTGGTGGTTAAGGCGAAGCTCGTGGAGAGCGCTGTAGCAAGCAATCGTATAAGTAATTATCAATTGTGCACGGACACAGGTCCCCCATTAGTAAAACGATTGTTGGGAACTCAGTTCATCAGTTTTTTTTCTTCCTTTTTAGCTTAGCCAAGTGAAGAAGAAGAAAATAGTTGCACTCCACCCTCCTATCGCCCTACCCTTACCACCAACCCACATATGTGTTTGCCACATGCTCACACACCCACCCACACACACATGCGCTTGCCATCTGCCCACCCACCCACCCACATAATCGCTTCCCACCAGCCCACGCACCTACTCACACACATATGCCCTCTCCACCTGCCTACACACCCACCCTCTTCAGACTTTTAAGAAATGGAGCACAATCTGGTCACAAGGGGAAAAAATCAAGTGCATGATCTCAGCTCACTTTTCAGCCCATGCAGCATCAGGCTTGAAGTTCATCCTAGCAAGGCTGACAACGACACTGCAGACATCCTGTGCATTTGCTCTTCTCATCCCTCCGTAGGTGGCTGCCAGAATAACCAGCTGATGTTTGACAGGCGGGGTGGTCTTCAGAGTGGCCATGCCGTGCAGAAGGTTGGCCTGTACATCTGGGCCGAGCCCCCGAAGATCGAACGCCTCTATACACTGCCTGTATGCCTCGGAAAGCTCCCTGGAGGGGGGTAGCTGCAGGCGGCTGAAGGCCAGGGAGATGGAAGCCATCTGTCCTGGTGTCAGTTTGTGCATCAGCTCCAACAGGCGTGTGGTCAGGGCAAGCGTTGTGAATCGAGGCAGCGTTGTAATGCGCATGCGAGCCATGCCCTGCAAGATCTGAGCCAGCTGATAGGTCTTCATGCTTGAGCAGAGGTGCTCTGTATGGCTAGCACATGCCTGGAGCCATTCAGGAGGGGGGGCAATGCCATGGCGGGTATGTAAATGGCCAAGGGATGACACGAGTATCGTAAAAGACCCCAGCAGAATAGTATTTTCTCTCATTAGTAAGGCTGATCTACTCCACACAGCCTCCATCATTGCTGGCCCCAAGGACTCCAACGACCCTCTTATTCGTAACTTGGCCACTGCGGATACAAACTCGGCCAAGCCTTTGGGGGCTGAAATCTGTAAGTGTGGTAGTGCTGCCGCTCCTAGAGCTTGCAACCATGGCCGACTCAGTTCATAACCTAAAGTTGAGTAGGATTGAATCATGATCGCCAGGGATTGGAGAGGCATCTCATGCAAGTGCTGGATGGAGAGTGATTCCAGACAACTGAGAAAGCGCTGGGGAGGAACTGTGTACATTGTTGCTAGAGCTTGTATTACAGAGATGTGATCTAGCGCTGATAGGGTGGGGACATTAGTGGGTGTGTCAACGCCATCGCCAACTGCAGCCGCTGAGGTCGTGGGCGATGACAGCACAGTCGTGTCCAGCAACTGCTCCATTGCAACCTCAATCCAGGACAACTGCGGTCGGACCTGCAGTGTGGCACATGCTGACAGGGAGCTGACCACTTCCTCTGTGTCCAGATCTGTGATCCTAGTTTCTAGGGTTTCCATCAGTTCACATATCCAATGCTCTGGAGGTTGATGTTCCATAGATGCCAGAGCACGGAGGACGCTAACTAGCTCACGTGAATCCAACTGGTCCAGGTGCCCCCGCGTTTTCAGGAGCAGCTGAGAGATGAGCTGGTCATGGCCTTCCCTGTCGTAGCTCCGAGGAGTAATTTTAACTTCTGCCAACTCAGACTCCATGTCTGTGCCCTTGGAGAGCTCCAGCATGACATCCACCGCATCATAGAAGAGCATCCTGCCAGGTGGGAATTGCGCGAAACTGCTGCTGATCTCAGCGACAGCGACATCAGTGGGTAAGCCATGCTTGTTGCCTCCGGTCTGCAACGCAGCTGATCCATCAATATAAGGAGCTTTCAAGGCCCCCGAGGCTCGCACACTCCGCAATTGATCATGAGGAGGACCCTGTTCAAGCACACAGGACGGCGCCAGGTAAGCGACAGCGACGACAATTTTGATCAATACCCGAACTCACCTTTGGTCCAATCAGACGCGGGCAGGTGCTACGCCCGGACACAGACGCGCTGCTATTCAAAATCATGTAATTCATTCAGTCTGCCCTCATTTTTCTATTCTACCAGCTTCACTAAGAGATATCGCAGGCTGATAGAGTAAACACAGCAATGTGTGTCTATGCGTTTGGTTGGATTATAATTAGGCAGCCATGTTGCGTCATCTACTATCACAGCCAGAGGACAATTTAGGGGACCCACGATGGTGTCGTCATGACAGTACACATGCCAGCGGTACACAGGATGTTAGCTCCTTTTAGCTCCCCGCGTCCATTTTTAACTCCGCGTTCGATAGCAACACATGCGGTATAGTTCGCCGCTTCATCTATAAGCACACACGAGAGCGTTCATTCATTGTCCCCCATTCCACAGCGTTTAATTTTTCGCATCTCCGCCTGAGTATCTGATTGTTCAGGAATTAGCGATGAACATCCGTGCGATTCCACAATTAGCTAGATTCTTGTCCAGGCCTGAGTCCAGCTCATGAAATAGCGCGAGCAGGTGCATCCACCCTGCTGTTTGAGCTGGGCGTCAGGAAGCGATACTATGACCGTCCAGACAGAGCAGGACCGCTTGAAAAAGCTTAAAGATGACACCGAGAAGCGGAAGAAGTGAGCCTAAGCAGCAGGGGTTCGTCAGTTGTTTTCCCAGTTTCTATATCTGACCTACCCTTACGCATCACAGGCGCTTTGAGGACATGGAGACGCAGAACAAAGTGGAGGAGGAAGCCAAGGTAAGAATATTAGACACCAGGAGCTATGATGAGATGGCCAGCAGCAGCATGCACAAGCTGGCCTACACATCCCCAGGTAGCACGATGAACGGTTTCAGTACAGGTTTCTGCCATGGAAGGTTGCACTGCACGTCTACCTGTAGTATGGTAGGGCGTGCTAAGTCCAAAACACATGTGTGCTTATGAGTGGCTGGATTTCTCTTTCACTCACGTCCATGCTGCTCCAAATTTGAACGGTTTCATGCCCCGGACACAATCGATCAACAAACCCTACATATTCATAGGTTCGGGGTATTTTCACAGGTTTGAGGAAGGGCAGGTTCCTTAGCCTAGTTGGCTGCCCCTGGACTGTAATATGCAATAATAGTAATAACAACAACAACATTAACTACACCACCACCAAAAAAACATCAACGACATCAACAACAACAACAACAAAAACATGACCAAAAACATAGATATGGAAAACAGCGGGAAAGCAGGAAAGAAAAGCACTGGCAGAAGAGGCTTCACAAGCAAATGGATAGGCATATGCAATCCCTACATTCTAGCTTTCAAGCACAATCATCATTATGGCAAACCTTCGTACCGTGACTTTCAGGCCCAAATAACAACGATTCTCCCAGATTTCTCAGAATTCTTGAAATTACAGGCCAAATCTTAGTGCAAACTACAAACTGCGACCTGTTTCGAAAAAACGATTTCCAAATGATCCGCTGAATTGCTATAAAATCTCAATGTGGACGGCAAGTGTCAGTGATGTGCCGGAAAACTGAACCGGGTGTATGACAGTGGTGATGAGTTATTAGAATCTTGAGACAGGCAGGGAAGGGTTGGGGTTGGGGTGGGTGTCAGCAGAAAATACTCAACTAATAAGTACATTGGTTGAGTATATGTTCTGCTGTCGGGGGGGGGGGGGGGGGGGGGGGGGGGGGGGGGGGGGGGGGGGGGGGGGGGGGGGGGGGGGGGGGGGGGGGGGGGGGGGGGGGGGGGGGGGGGGGGGGGGGGGGGGGGGCGGACAGACAGACAGACAGGCGGATGGACAGACAGTACAGGCCATACGGACAAACGAACGGAGGCACGGGCAGGGGGGAACGGACGAACGGACAGGGGGGGGGTGGGGGGGGGATTTGTTTTCTCCTTTTCTAGATAATAAATTATCATGTGGGTCAGTGCTGGTGGTCATTATACTGTTTCCCCCTACTATGCCGTCCTGCCCAAATCACTACCTGGAACACATTATTGGCAGGGCCAAATCCCCGAAAGCTATCAGGAGACCCCCTGTCTGAAATAAACAAGTCCTATTCAGCGTCGCAAGCGACGCGGAAAATTGGCGGAGTGTGTTGGCAACGGAATGAAAGGTGGTAACGATGGAGCTGACCGAAGCGAGTTTGTTACGTGACCGTTGGCTGACGTGTCAGGCTTCAAGTTTTTTTTTCTTCCGGTCAAACGGACAAATGGGTAAACATGGGGGCTCCCGCCCCCTTGAAGAGGGGGCTCCGCCAAAAAAGCTCTGTCTGCGTGGAGAAACGCATAATCAGGTTGCAGATGCAAATATACTAGAGGCAGATGGATGGGTGGGTGGGTGAATGGATGGATGGGTAGATGGATGGATGGGTGGATGGATAGAAGGATGGATGGGTGGGTGGATGGGTGGGTGGGAGCTTATATTTTACCCAATTTCATTAGGATGAGTAGATGGATGATGCCATTCACTCACAATGACATTGCAAGGTTGGATGGAATTAATACATTAACAATATGCCTTATGACAAGGCGTGAGGTTGAGGGGGCCAGCCCGTTTTCTTGTACTGGGGCCAACCACCATGGGTTGTTTAGCTATCATAGGCCATTCTACTCACCCCCAGTATCATTGGGGGGCATCTGAAACTGCATGTGCGCGTACACACATGACTGGTCAAACAATCCATTCATCTCTGTTAATTTGCTCACCCTCTCTCTTCCCTCAATCAACTGTGTTGATATGCTCGCCCCCTCTCTTCTCTCATACATACTGTGTTGATCTGCTTTCCCTCTCTCTTCCCTCAATCAACTGTGCTGATCTGCCGACCCCCTCTCTTCCACTAATCAACTGTGATGAAATTGGATTGTTACATGCTTATTCAGCCAACTCTGGGCTGCTCACCGTCTTCCAATGCCAACCCCCGTCTCTTCCCCCATGCCACAGAAAATGGATGCGAATGACTGGTTAGACAATCCAATCACCTGTTCTAATCTACTTTCCCTCTCTCTTCCCTCAAGAGCCTATAATTTCTTCAAGCCAAGTATTGGAACCTGAACTAAAAGGAGAATGGGTGTCCCTGTGTTTGAAAGACAATCCATTTTCATTTTAACACTTTAAAGAATTTTTGTATGACCTTTGCTCTTTTGGTTTCAGCAACGGAAATCAACTGTATTGATCTGCTTTCCCTCTCTCTTCCCTCAATCAACTGTATTGATCTGCTTTCCCTCTCTCTTCCCTCAATCAACTGTATTGATCTGCTTTCCCTCTCTCTTCCCTCAATCAACTGTATTGATCTGCTTTCCCTCTCTCTTTCCTCAATCAACTGTATTGATCTGCTTTCCCTCTCTCTTCCCTCAATCAACTGTATTGATCTACCTTCCCTCTCTCTTCCCTCAATCAACTGTATTGATCTGCTTTCCCTCTCTCTTCCCTCACTCAACTGTATTGATCTGCTTTCCCTCTCTCTTCCCTCAATCAACTGTATTGATCTGCTTTCCCTCTCTCTTCCCTCAATCAACTGTATTGATCTACTTTACCTCTCTCTTCCCTCAATCAACTGTATTGATCTGCTTTCCCTCTCTCTTCCCTCAATCAACTGTATTGATCTGCTTTCCCTCTCTCTTCCCCTCAATCAACTGTATTGATCTGCTTCCCCTCTCTCTTCCCTCAATCAACTGTATTGATGTACTTTCCCTCTCTCTTCCCTCAATCAACTGTATTGATCTGCTTTCCCTCTCTCTTCCCTCAATCAACTGTGTTGATCTGCTTTCCCTCTCTCTTCCCTCAATCAACTGTGTTGATCTGCTATCCAACTCTCTTCCCTCAATCAACTGTATTGATCTGCTTTCCCTCTCTCTTCCCTCAATCAACTGGGTTGATCTGCTTTCCCTCTCTCTTCCCTCAATCAACTGTGTTAACCTGCTCGCCCCCTCTCTTCTCTCATACAAACTGTGTTGATCTGCTTTCCCTCTTCTCTCAATTAACTGTGCTGATCTGCTTGCCCCCTCTCTTCCCTCAATCAACTGTGTTGATCTGCTCGCCCTTTCTCTCTCTTCATCCATTCCAAAGAAAAAAGTTGCGTTGGAGCGTCGACGCCTAGAGCGCCAGGCGGAAGACCAGCGCATGCGACAGCCGTGGCAGCAGCCCCCGCCACCCAAGAAGCCCATACTCAAGGCAGGGGCGAGAACAAAGCCCAAAAAAGTCAATGTCCCCCCCTCCCCACACAAGAAAGAAGCTGGAAAGGAGGGGGAAACGGAGCACCAGAGGAAGGAGTGGAGGGATGGTCTGCGTGCACATATAGCGGAACAACAGAGGCTTAAGAATGTTAAGCAGCAGCCGGTAGGCCAGATATTTGTTTTTTTGCTACATATAGCGATTGCTTCTGTAAACCCCGTTTGGAACCAAGCTATCGCTATACAAAGTAAAACAAAAATGTTTTGCCCTGAATGGCTTTAAAAAGCTATAAAAATGTATTACAAACCCTGTCCCTGAAGGAGGCCTAAAACCAAAAAGCTGGAAAAAACCCACTTTCAGATTTGAAAACAAAATCACTGCGCTAGGCTTGGGGAAATGAGGAGGTGTTTGTTTTTACCCAAGGGTTTCCTTTTTTTGTAGAAAGGCTGCTTCAAAGCCAGTCTTCTAGTTGTCAACGTTTATCAAAATGTAATCAAGGTATATGCGAGAAGGGCACAACTGTTTCATTTTTGGGCTACACGTAGCAGCCTCCACCTAGCTCCATTAGCCAGCAACTGAGTCAAGCCCCAAAAATACAGCTGCATTGGAATACCTGTCGTGCCTGCTTTCAGATGCACTAGCTAGCTCCAGGCTTGGCCCAAAAGTGGGTGAAAGGAGCTGCCTTGAAGCTGCTACGCGTAGCCCCAAAACAAAACAGTGAAGGACATGTGTGCGCAGGAAAAAAGTAGGTGTGTGGCTATGAAGGTTTTCCTTCTGTTATAGTCTTATAGAAAGGCTGCTTCAGAGCCCATCTTCTAGTTGCCAACAGTCACCAACATATAATGTAGATGAATCAACATATAATCAACATCAATGTATGTGAATCGACATATAATGAACAAGATCAACACCAATGATTGTGAATCAACATATAATCAACAACATCAACACCAATGAATGTGAATCAACATATAATCAACAACATCAAGATCAATGAATGTGAATCAACAGATAATCAACAACATCAACACCAATGAATGTGAATCAGCATATAATCAACAACATCAACAGCAATGAATGTGAATCAACATATAATTAGGGTTGGGCCGACATATAAACGTATAATATACGTTTATACGTATAAATAGGCCGTATACTTTTTCTCAAATCGACCTTATATACGTCGTATACAAAACGTATAGTCTGTACTTCAAGAAGTACAGCACACGTCCCGGCACTTAACTTTCTTGGTTTTCATTATATTTTTGATTTAGATAGCTCATTGGAAAGCTTTTGACCTCCTCTATCACAATATGCAATAAAATCACCATTCACACGCATTATTTTATACACATTTGGCCTAATGGTTGATCTACATAGCCAGGGTGGCACACATATCGGAGCGCCACCTAGCCTTCCATTCCACAAGCTGTGCTCCTACGTGGGCTTGAAGGATTGATGGTGCAAGCCTAGTGCAATGTGAACATGGACAAAATAGCAATACCGTTATGTACTTCTATTATTATACACTCATACAGTTATAATAGACCAACTGGCATTTAATGGCTCCCTTAGATTGGCACCGCGCTTCTTGGTTGACGCGCTTTCTGGTCGTGATTTGTTTTCTGAGATTGGGACATCCCAAACTTCCCAGATTATTTTTCTGAGAGTTGATATGTGATGCCAATGAAATTAGCTATGCGGCAATACCTTTAAAACCATGTAAAAGTATTTTCTCAAGAAGTGCCTAATTTTTATATTCGTTTATACGTTTATACGGCTTATAAAAATAAAAATATACGTTTGCTTCCCAACCCTACATATAATCGACAACATCAACATTAATGAATGTGAATCAACATATAATCAACAGCATCAACATAAATGAATGTGAATCAGCATGTAATCAACACAATTTACATTAATGAATGTGAATCAACATATAATATAGGTGGATACTATAGGTCATCAACACATAATATAGGTGAAGGACATGTGCGCATGGAAAACAAGGAAGTGTGTGGCTATGAAGGTATGAAGGTATTTAATACTAATAGGAGAGCATTGTCTACTACCGAACATCCTTGGCTCCTCGTATGCTCATACACCGCCCATGTACCCCACCACCACCACCACCACCACCACCACCACCACACACACACATCCCCCCCCACCCCCACCCCCACCCCTCTACCCCTCACCCCACCCCACCCTTAAGGTATTTGGGACTAGTACTAGAGCAGTATCCATTACTGAACATCCCTGGCTCCTCGTATACTCATACACCGCATGGCATGCAGCCTTCTAGCAACTGAGCAGCAGTTGGTAATGAGGCCCTGGCTTGTTTATCACCACCACTACCACTACCTCCACCACCAACACCCCACTACCACTACCAACACCAACACCAACAACAATAACACTAACAGCACTTATAACAGCACCAACACCACCACTAAAACATATGCTCTCGCTGCCACCGCAGCCTGCCGCTAGCTCCCCTAGGGCTGGTGGGGGTGAGGCCCTGACTTGGCAGCAACTGAAACTGGCTCCCCCACCCCACCACCATCACCATCACCACCACTGAAACATTTGCTCTCGCTGCCACCGCAGCCTGCCGCTAGCTCCCCTAGGGCTGGTGGGGGTGAGGCCCTGACTTGGCAGCAACTGAAACTGGCTCCCCCACCCCATCACCACCACCACCACTAAAACATATGCTCTCGCTGCCACCGCAGCCTGCCGCTAGCTCCCCTAGGGCTGGTGGGGGTAAGGCCCTGACTTGGCAGCAACTGAAACTGGCTCCCCCACCCCACCACCATCACCATCACCACCACTGAAACATTTGCTCTCGCTGCCACCGCAGCCTGCCGCTAGCACCCCTAGGGCTGGTGGGGGTGAGGCCCTGACTTGGCAGCAACTGAAACTGGCTCCCCCACCCCACCACCATCACCATCACCACCACTGAAACATTTGCTCTCGCTGCCACTGCAGCCTGCCGCTAGCTCCCCTAGGGCTGGTGGGGGTGAGGCCCTGACTTGGCAACAACTGAAACTGGCTGCTGAGGCGGGATTTGACGAGCTGCTGGAAATTGGTGAAATGGAGAGACAGCAGGCACCGGCTGAGAGGAACAGATCCCCATACAAGCTTCGACCTCAAGCTGGTGAGTGAAAAGAGGGGCAAGAATTTTCCTTAAGTAAAACTCCAAAAATCTGGCTTTGGACGTACCCTAAAGTAATATAATCAACCTACCCTACCCTACCTAACCTAACCTAACCTAACCTAACCTAACCTAACCTAACCTAACACAAACCAAATCAAATTAAACCAAACCAAACCAAGCTATTCTTGCCTTACCTAACCTATCCCAATTCAATTGCGCTGAACGTTTTCAGGTCCTGGGCCAGTGCAGCTCACTCTGATCCCAACACCTGAAAGATTTGAAGATGAGCCAGAGGATGATCCGGAGCCGGAGCCTGGGCCTGGGCCCGCAGCAGTGGAACCCAAATCAAACTATACCAATCTAGGCTAGCCTAACCTATCCCTACCCCAACTGCATTGAACATTTCCAGGGCCTGAGCTAGTGCAGCTCACTCTCAACCCAACGCCTGAAAGATTTGGAGATGAACCTAAGGATGATCTGGAGCCTGGGCCTGGGCCTGCAGCTGTGGAAACCAAATCAAACTAAACCAAGCTAAGCTAGCCTAACCTATCCCAACCCCAACTGCATTGAACATTTCCAGGGCCTGAGCCAGTGCAGCTCACTCTGATCCCAACACCTGAAAGATTTGAAGATGAACCTGAGCCGGAGGATGATCCTGGACCTGTGCCCGCAGCAGTGGATCCCAAATCAAGCCATACCAATCTAGGCTAGCCTAAGCTATCCCTACCCTAACTGCATTGAACATTTCCAGGGCCTGAACCAGTGCAGCTCACTCTCAACCCAACACCTGAAAGATTTGGAGATGAACCTGAGGATGATCTGGAGCCTGGGCCTGGGCCTGGGCCTGGGCCTGCAGCTGTGGAAATCAAATCAAACTAAGCCAAGCTAAGCTAGCCTAACCTATCCCAACCCCAACTGCATTGTACATTTCCAGGGCCTGAGCCAGTGCAGCTCACTCTGATCCCAACACCTGAAAGATTTGAAGATGAACCTGAGGATGATCCGGAGCCTGAGCCTGAGCCTGAGCCACAAGCAGTGGAAGAGCCTCCCATGCAGAACCAGGCATCAGACACAGAAGCCGATGTGAGCAGAGGAGAGAGCAGCATGGATCCCCAGGGCCCCCCTCCAGCAGCCAACGGCTTGGACGCCTCAACTTCCGGGGAGCAGCAGCATGGAGGCTTGGAAGGTGATCCCTATCATTGGATGTACCCGAAACTAAAATAGTTAACCTTACATAGTTTAACCTAACCTAACGTAACCTAACCTAACCTAACCTAACCTAACCTAACCTAACCTAACCTAACCTAAAGCAAAATAAATCTAAAGCAAAACAAACCCTAACCTAAACCAAGCCAAATTTAACCTAACTAACTCAAGCCAAACCAAACCAATCACAGGGGAGCAGCATCATGGAGGCTTGGAAGGGGATCCCACGTTCCAGCAAAACGGTGCCCCCCAAACAGCCCATGATACCATGATGCGTGCACATGATGCTGGAGCTGCGCCTGCCGGACCGGCCAACCAGCAGCCGCCTGAGGGCCCAAGTCCAGGTCAGGAGCTACCTGCAACAGACACCCCTGCTGGCCAGGAGGTGCCCTCTCAAGGCCCTCAGCAGTATCCTCAATCTTCATCTCCCCCCAACCAGCATCCTCAAACTTCGTCTCCCCCCAGCCAGCATCCTCAAACCTCATCTCCCTCCAACCAGCATCCTCAATCTTCGTCACCCCCTAGCCAGTTTCCTCAACCTCAGCCTCCCCCCAACCAGGATGTTCCAGGAACACAGAATCCCCAGCACACCCTGTTTCATTCTGCCTCCAACCAGCAGCGTGGGCAAGAGAATCATGTAGATAGACCTTCAGCCCATGCTTCAGCCAATGCTGCAGGATCTCAAGAGAGCCCCGCTTCAGCACAACATCCAGAGCAGCACTCCGACGCAAACGGTGCAGAGATGGATGCAACAAGGCAATCACGCCAGCAGCCTGAGCAGCCTTGCATGCCTGATCAACATGGTCAACACAGTCAACATGGTCAACATGGCCACAGTGCCTCTGCCCGGCAGAAACCAGAGCAGCACTCAGACGTGAACAGTGCAGAGATGGATGCAGCAAGGCGCTCACGCCAGCAGCCTGGGCAATCTAGCATGCCTGGTCAACATAGTCAACATGACCACAGTGCTTCTGCCCGGCAGTCTCTCCAACAACACCCGCAGGTGTCCTCCCCTAGCACTGACGCAAAGCCTCTTGACCTGCACCCGCAAGCCTCCCCACCTGATGCGATCCGCCAGTCCCTTGTCCAGAGCCCACAGGAGCAGCCGGGTGCAACAAGCTTTGAGAGGCAGCAGCATGAGGCGGCGCCAGGCGGTGTGTACCCACATGAGTCCCTTCAACACGACTCACATGCCTCTTCTCCTAATGCATCCAGTCAGTCCCTTGAACAGGGCCCACAGGAGCAGCCGGGTGCAACAAGCTTTGAGAGGCAGCAGCATGAGGCGGCGCGCGGTGCGTACCCACATGAGTCCCTTCAACACGACTCACATGCCTCTTCCCCTAATGCATCCAGTCAGTCCCTTCAGCAAGAACCAAAGGCCTCCTCCTCTACCTCTGCCCGACAGTCTCTCCAGCAACACCCTCAGGGCTCACCCTCAGGTTCCACAAGGCGTTCCCTTGAGCAGAACCCACAGGCCTTCCCCCCTGCCTCTGCCCGACAGTCTCTCCAGCAACACCCACAGGCCTCCCCCCCTGCCTCTGCCGAACAGTCTCTCCAGCAACACCCACAGGCCTCCCCCCCTGCCTCTGCCCGACAGTCCCTCCAGCAACTCCCACAGGCCTCACCCCCAAGTTCCTCTAGGCAGTCCTTTGATCAGAAGCCTGACGAACCACCATCAGGAGAGCGCCAACCATCCCTCAGCAGCCGCAGCTCGCAAGCTCAACAGGAGCCCTATCAATCCCCTAGACAGTCACCCTCACCAGCGAAGTCGCCGCCACAGGCTGTGATGGACTGCAAACGCTCCTCCGGGGCGGCTGAAAAACTTGCTGTAGGAAATGACGCTAATGACGCTGATCAAGCTGCCATCAACGACATGTTCAGCAGAGCTCCTCAAGGCACGCCCTCTGACACTGAGCGAGCTGCGGTGGTGGACATGTTCAACAAGGCACCTGCAGCTGCCTTGGCTCAACCCAATAGCAGCCCAGCCCAGCAGGGCCAACAACCCCGCAGGGCCAACCAGCAGCCCAGCCCAGCCAACAGGGCATCATCAGATGCTTCAGCTCAACCCCAAAGCAGCCCAGGCACCAACAGAGCATCTGCAGATGCTTCAGCGCGAGCATCATCTCAAACACTGTCTCCCACGCAGCGGCCCCCAGAATCACCCGCTGCTCTAGGCCCTGTGTGTGCAAGCCCTCAGGCTCATAGTGAACTCGGGACCAACTCACGGGGAGAGCGCACCCCCTCTCCACCGCAGCAAGACCCCCCACCCTCTGAACTGAGAAGCAGGTCCTGGGGGAGTCGCCAGCAGGCAGCCTTCTCACCTGTGCAGCCAGAGTCGGGCCCAGAGCCAGCTAGCAGTCAACATGGCCAGAGTGCTTCTACCCGGCAGAAACCAGAGCAGCACTCAGACGTGAACGGTGCAGAGATGGATGCAGCAAGGCGCTCACGCCAGCAGCCTGGGCAATCTAGCATGCCTGGTCAACATAGTCAACATGACCACAGTGCTTCTGCGCGGCAGTCCCCCCAACAACACCCGCGGGTGTCCTCCCCTAGCACTGACACGAAGCCTCTTGACCTGCACCCGCAAGCCTCCTCACCTGATGCGACCCGCCAGTCCCTTGAACAGAGCCCACGGGAGCAGCCGGGTGACCCCGGCCTCAGCTTTGACTTCCGGAAGATTGACAGCCCCGGCTCACAGCAGAGTGACTCCAGGCTAGCCACCCCTCTGCTTCCATGCCATCCCGTCGGTCCTCTTGGGGAGACTGAGCCCCCTCGGG
>JACBWV010000099.1:3879173-3944827 GCA_013435795.1 Chlamydomonas sp. ICE-L
TCGTCGCTTCGAGGGCGCCCGTCCCCAGCCCCTCCACATCCCCTCCTCTGGTGCCTCCACCCCCTACGCCATGCGCCCCAGCTCAGTCACGTCCTCGGTGGCCGCCCCAGCTGCAGCTGCTGCTGCCCGAAGCAGCCACACTAGTCAAGCCTCAGCTGGGGGGGGGCCCTGTCGCGCAGGCAAGCCCTCCACACCCTTCACTCAGGCCATCCGGGAGCTGATGGGTCTCCCGGGCGCAGCCCCCTTGATGCAGGCACAGAGCAACCCAGCCTCCATGCGGCGGCAGACGCAGCTGTCTTCAGAGGAGGAGCAGTTGCTGAAGAGCTTGCAGAAGTTAGATGCCAAGATGCTGCAGAAGCATCTGCATGCGGCAGGCTTAACAGGGCCCGACAGCAAGGCTCAGACCCCTGGCATCACACCCTCCAAGAAGGGGGGGGCTGCGCCCGTCAAGGGGGGCAAGAAGAGTGGCAGGCATGGCGCTCGACCTGGTGACTTGAGTAACAGCATCCAGCAAGATGAGCTGAGGGACTCCATTGAGAGGCTGGATGAGCAGCTGGCCTTTATGAGGAATAATATGAAAGGTAGGCACAAGTGTTCTCCCTGTATGTGTAGGCTACAGTCCAGGGGGAGCCCATTAGGTGCGCATCAGTGCGTAGCTGCCTAGAAGATGCTGCTGGTAGCTGAAAAGAAAAGCTGTGTTGCCCTCCAAGTCTCATTGGCTTGCTGCGTGCCTTCAAATTTGAATTTGAATTGTTACATGGTTTTTCAGCCAATTCAGGCTGCATACCGCCTTCCAATTCCAAGTCTCCCCGTGCGGTACCCACAGAAACCAGGGAGCACATCCAGCGGATTGCTGTTGCTTTTGTACGGTTAAGAGGATCCTCAGTTTCGTTTTTTTTTCTTTTTTGCAGAGCCCCCCCGTCTGGATGGCGAGAGCCCTCGGATTCACCCCGTTGTCCGTCTGTCCGACCAACCGACGACCGATATGAAGCCCGACACGTCAGCCAACTATCTCATGAGTCATTACTAGCTGGCTTCGGTCAGCTCCATCGTTGCCACCTGTCGTTCCGTTGCCGACACTCTCCGCCAAATTGTCGCGTCGCTTGCTTGTGACGCTGCATAGGACTTGTCTGTAGACTGGTCCTGTTGGTTCTGACTTTTGAGCTACCGTAGACTAACCACAAACGCTACTTCTGCTTGCAGAGCGTGCCATTGCCATGGGCGTCAACGATGTTGATGAGGTGATGCGCAACCCTGGCAAGAGCCCGCGTGTTGCTGCCAGCAAGGCTGCGGAAACCCCAGCTGAGAAGAAGACCCCCGCCCAGCTAGCAAAGCACCGCACACCCACGCCCAACAAGGCCAAGGCGATCCGAGACCAACGACAGGCCGAGCTGGTGACGGGCGGAAAAGCAACTCCCTCATCTCGACCTGCTGGCAGGGCGATGGCCCCCTCCCCCATTCGGGGGGGCAGCTCATCCACCCCTAAACCTGCTGAGACCCCCTCTGGGAGATCAGCAGGACCCCTTCAGAGCCCCAAGAGGATGGAGCCCCTTCAGCCGGGCGACTACCCCATGGCTGCCTCTCCTGGGGGAATAGGCATGCCCCCCCCGTTCCCACCCACACCATCTATGCAAATAGGCCCCCCAGGTATGGGACAGCAGATGATGCACATGGGCATGCCTCCTCAGAGCATGCCTATGCAGTGGGGGCAGGCCCCCGGGGCCCCCCCCATGAATGGAGGGGGGCCCGGGAATGGGCAGGTGACCTACGTTGCTACTGTGATGCCCAACGGACAGATGGGATATGTCCCCATGGGCGGCGTGCCTGGCATGCCCCAGCAGCCGCAGCAGCTATCACAAGGAATGCAACTCCAACGGCCAAACAGCTCCAACATGCCAGCACATGGGCCGCAGCAGCCCTTCAACTCGGGAATGATGATGCCACCGCAACAGCTGCACCAGCAGCAACACCAACAGCACCAACACCAACAGCACCAACAGCAGCAACACCAACAGCACCAACACCAACAGCACCAACAGCAGCAACACCAACAGCAGCAACACCAACAGCAGCAGCACCAACAGCACCAACAGCAGTACTCACCTGGTACGATGCCGCAGCAGTCATCGCCCTTCCAGGGGGCCATGCAACATCCAAACATGATGGCCTCCCCCACTCCGCACAACCCTGGAGCTATGCAACAACCCCAACAGCATCAGCAGCAGCCTCCAGGTAACTACCCCATGTCCCCTCACGGCTTCCCCCCGCAGGGCTATGGACAACAGCCTAATATGAACATGCCCCAACAACAACAACCTCAACAGCAGCAACAGCAGCAGCAGCAGCCATACAGTCCCGCTCCTGGAAGCATGCCGGAGCAGTCTGGCGGCTACAACGGGCACTCAAATTATCATCACGGACAACAGGGCCTTGGAACTCCTGGAGCTGGCATGCAGCATCAACACCAGCAGCAACAGCAGCAGTCAATACCAGCAACAGCAGTCAACACCAGCAACAGCAGCAGTAATAGCATGCAGCATCAACACCAGCAGCAGCAGCAGTCCCCGGTGTCCGCTCCCTCTGGGGGGCAAGGTGGGGAGCATGGTGGACACGCCAAGGACATGAGCCAGGCCCCAGAAGAGGACGGCGTGATCAAGGCATTCAACTTAGGCATGCTTCTCTCATAAATACATATGTATTTATTACGCCTTATTACGAGGTGTGAGGTTGAGTGGGTCAGCCCGTTTGCTTGCACTGGGGTGCTCCTCTCATAACTACATATATAGTACGCATTATTACGAGGCGTGAGGTTGAGGGGGGCAGCCCATTTGCTTGCACTGGGGTGCTCCTCTCATAACTCATACAAGCGATACCAAGATCATAGCATGGGATTCCGGGGACATCAACACCAGCAGCAACAGCAGCCAATACCAGCAACAGCAACAGCAGTCAACATCAGCAACCGCAGTAAAGCCTAGTAACAGCATGTCCATAGATGCTTGGCTGTTCAACTCATGTACAAATTGGTGAAATGGGGTGGAAGCTGTGAAGCAGGAATGGGTGGTGGTCTGGATGTCACACATGTACATACCGTGAATGGCAAGATATGCTTCCACTTTTTAGCACCTGGGAATTTTTGGTAGCATACTAGAATTTGATGGAAGGGGAGGGGGAATCACCTCTAGTTACATGGTATGTCAGCATTCAGGCAGCTGACCCTCAACATGAGGATTTAACTTGAACTTGAACTTGTTTACGTAGCTTCAGCCAGCAATTTGGCTGCTCGCCGTGGCCAGGCTGCTAACCTCCAGCGTAAGGATTTAACACAAATAGTAAGAGCACTACTTCCACACACCCGAGTACAGAATGCAATCAGATTGCTTCAAACATTTACAAGACATTTCCTGGCCCATTTATACATTATATCTGCTTATGTATATACATCCGCCGTAAAGGGCTAGGGCTGAGGGTATCTGTTCTCGTGCGTCATGGTCCAGACAAAATAGTTGGCCCCGTCAACTTAGGCCATCGTCTCACGTCAGTCGCGGGAAAATAGCGAAAATTGAAAAATTGTGGGGCGTATTTTGTCACTTGGCGTTGTCCATGCCTGTCTTGGCTGTATTATATGTTTCTCTCGGTCGTTGATTGGGGACAGTCACGGACTTTGTGTCACAATCATCAATTGATTGTTGTCAATAACGATTGTTCTCCTTCTTCTTTCTGCCAAATCTTTGGTTATTCATGAATCAATAAGCATCATGATGGTTGATTATAACCTTTTTCCACGTGCATGAACTGGACCCTCGTATGGCTTATCTGCCGACCCCAGGAACTGTAACGAACATGCATGTTCACATTATGTGCCTGATTTTTTGAATTTGAATTGTTACATGTTTTTCAGTCAGCTCTGGGCTGCTCAGTGCTCACCGTCTTCCACCCTTTGAAATAAATTAATTAATAGTACGCCTTGTTACAAGGCGTGAGGTTGAGGGGGCCAGCCCGTTTGCTTTCACTGGGGCCAACCACCAATAGGGGAGGGGGTGGGGGGGCTGCTCCATGTTTCTTCTGCACGCGACAATGGACTGGAAGGAGACAGTGGCATGGGTGTGAAGTTTAGTGCAGAGCTCGAGGGCGGCTACTTCGGAGATACCTAAGGGGGTGAGGTTGTGAAGTGCATTGATAGGTATGGTCCCTGTGGTACCCAATGTAACAATATCACTTAATATCCCTGATATTTCAGAGCCTGTGATAGGGTCTTGTGCTGATTCCCCTTTCCGCATATCTAACCGAGTGGTTGGAGTAGTCGTCTCGTGGAGCAATAGCCTACTACCCTACTTCAGCCATGTGGATGGGGGGGGCATGAGGTGGGATTGGAGCATGTTTTTTGATCCGCGGTCGAGAGGAGGTCTGGTCTGAGTTTGTCCCAGGTGGTTTGGGCCATGTTATGGGTTTGCAGCCATGAGGGCGGCCTGTTCCCGGGGAGCAATTTGAGGGGAGGTCCTCCAGTTTGCCAGCGTCCATGTATATGAGTTTACCCCCCTGTTACACTTTGGACACTGCCTTTTGTATTAATTTTACTGCAAGGTTGTCCGATTAATATACATCCCAGTTAAGGTTGGGTGCTTGCAGCCCGCCAGCATATTGGGCGTACCCCTGGACTGTAACACAAAAACCTTATGTGACTAGTCCCATTTTGGCGTGTGTGACGAATGGGGCAGGTGTCCGATGAGGGTGGGCAGGGGTCCGATGAGGGAGTTACTACCATAAGGCATTTTCCATCGGTCGGCCAGCCTCTTGTTCCATAGGCGACCCCACCTAGCCTTGTGGATTTGACAGGGGGCGGACGCCTGCTGCCAGAAGCAGTGGCTAGCGTGCGGGAGGTGCTCGGGGGATGCTATGGTCCACAGTGAGGCATATATGCCATGCATGTTGGTCCCCCCTACCTGGATTTTGGTGGGGAGTTTAGCCTTGCCCCATGGTGAGGTTAGGTGTTGCTATCCTAGGGGGCAGGGTGCCGTCAGCTGCCACCGGAGGTTGAACAGATATGGTCCATGTGAGCCACCTCTTCCACCTTGACCTCTACGATAAAGTATCTCATGACTTCCGTCTGAACGATCCAGGTCTGAGGTGTTGCTGAGTTAAGATACCTTGGTGAGGTATTCAATGAGAAAGGATCAGTGAAATCCGTATTTGAGCATGTACTTATATGATTGAGCTGCCATGTGCTGAGGTGTAACATTTGGAAAGATGGAAATAGATTGGGCGCCGAAGGGCAGGTGTGACATTTGGGGAGGCATTAATATCAAATGCCGGGATACCCTTCTGGCCTGCCCGATTCCAGAGTCTCACCGCTCATACCTCAACATTTTTGCCAAACCAAACAAATATTGCATCAGCATTTGCAGCTTCAGGGCCGAATCATGTCTTCGAGCTCAAAATTGAGTATTGTTTTGAATTTGTGACCCCAGTTTGCACGAGCACATGCATATAGAGGACTCTTCCCCCCACACGCACCCTTAATGAATTGCTCAGTTCGACCTGAAATGTCCCAGAATGTTACATGCCATTACAGCCCCATTATCAGAAAAACCGGACGGAGTGAACATTCGGAGGCCTAAACACATCCTGCATGCGAGGTCCCAGTTCCTACCACAGTGCCCAAGGGAAAGGCCAACTCGGCCTTGGCCACCTCTACCCACTACTTTTTCCCACCAGGGACCTGCTGTGTCAGGAAGGAAACAAACTTGACAGGATAAGGAAGGGGCAGCAACTTCAGCAAGAGAGTTAAAATTGATCGTCATCCATAGCTGAGCTATTGATCTCGTCCACTACTTTTATTAAACATCACTAGCTGCTGCTCCTGTGCTTTGTACGTGCAAGTGATCTTAATGAGTCAGGGATGGCCAGCAATTACCTACTGACAAACAAATAAACACATTTAGCTGTTGGCTTGACTAGCACTCCTAAACATGCAGTACGGACAAGGCATACGAAAGGGTGCACACAATGAATATAGCAAGGGATGAGTGAGAAGGTCATGAAGGACAGGTTAAACTTGTTTGAGTGCCATAGACGGCGAGCAGCCAAATTGCTGGCTGGTGCCATGTAACCAAGTTGAGTTGATTTTGATATGGATTAGGTAGGACTGGTGGGCACAGTGTTGGCAGATACCACAAGGTAGTTGGATTCCAGCCGGCTTTTATCATCAGAAGGATCAGTAGAGTGAACCTTATGACACCATAACCAATGTGGGGGCAGGTAGGTGCACCAAGATGGACATGAATGTATGGTATGGTATGGAAGTAAGATGCATCATGAAGGAACAATGCAAACGAGGCTTTGAGAATGGCTCAGTACTTCTTAGAGGTTGAAACATCATTGTATGTGTGTCAGTGGATTGACAGATATTGATCCTCATTGCCATTCTCAAGCTTAATTCGACAAGCAGGCTAACAACATAGGGTGCTGTTAAGTATGGCAAGAGTCAAGGATATAGTGAACACATATGTTCAGGACAAAGAGTCAAGGATATTGTCAACACATGTGCTCAGGACAAAGAATCAAGGATATAGTGAACACATGTGCTCAGGACAAAGATTGGGAAGATGCAACAAATGGAAGAGGAAGTCACTTAGTTGGTTGGAATTGAGCTGGTTATTATGAATGTGGGATGAAGGCAATGGATGTAGGACACATATGGCGCTTACCAAGTCATGGCATTTGACAAAGCTAGCTTCCTAATGCGTCTGCATGTTCTAAGCGATCTTTGGACAGGTCAGGTCACAGCTATGCCGCAGCCGTAGCCACGGTAGCTCCCAGAGCCGTGGCAAGATTGCTCTTGCAGTGGTTAACACAGGACAATATGAAGACAGTCACAGTCAGTCTCGTGGTCAGTACCTCGTTATGGACAAGTTGCTGACCAAAATGAGCAGGAGTGATCATACAAGTTGTGCAGCGTCTATACGTGACAAGGCATCAAATCATTACAAGCCTACCTAAATCAAGGGGCGATTGATGAATGTAGAATTTACCATGAGACAGGTCAGCAACCGCCCACGGAAAGGAAAGTCGCTGGTTTTAAGTATGGCTTGAATGATATATGCTTCCCTTGACACCAAGCCGGCACAGACTCCGGCCTAGCAACGCCTAAAAGAAGCAAGGCTTCAACTGCTTACCACATAAAATGAGTAACGAGGGGGGAAACCATTCGCGGTTGCGGTATTCCAAGCGATGCTCGAATGCACGATGGGGCCGTGGGAAAATCGGGTGAGCAGGAGGAAATGTGGAGGAAGGACACTAAACAGAGTTCAGGATGGAGTGACGCGAAAGTACTGGGGTAAGATGATTCGAGCGCGTACAACGGCCACGCAGCCAGGCAGCAAAATCGGGGGAACACAGAACGCCAGCCAGGGAGAGTTGAACTCCTGACTCGCTAGAGTCCTACGGATAGCTTCAAAAACTGGGCGTTGCGAGCTCGGTCGGGCGACCAGAACAGAAACGCATGAGTTCGAGTTGAAGTCCGCACCCAGCACCGGCTGGGATCAGGCCGGCATGAGCGCAATCACATCAAGCGACTGGCTATGGGGATGCAATTGCGACAAAAGCACGACGACACAGGCACCGCACCAGGTACTCGCTTCTTTCAACGCAGGAAGGGAGGGAGAATGTCACTGTCTCGGTGAGGGCTGTTGGCGGCTCCTGTAACCTCTGATCGGGCTCTGGGCGATTCCGTCGAATGGGATCAATCGGACCGACCCTCAACTCATACAAAGTGTGCTTGCGAACGTATTTATAGCAACAATCTGGGGTTGAGGTTTAGGGGAACTTGGCTTGACCCTATGAAATCGGAATCGAGCGGACTGAAGTTAGGGCGTGTTTGGGCCAGAGACTCTCTGGTTTGGGCCTTCCCCGGATTGGGGTTCGGGGATGTACCTGGCAGCGAATTTTCATCTACGTGGATTCCCCGGAATCGTTGGGGTGAACAGCTGGGCATTCCCCGGGGCATTCTGGTGCCACGCTGCCCTCCGCTGCCTGCCGCGGCAAGGCAGGCCACGTTCACGCCCTTTTTTGTTTCCACTATTCATTTCGCTACTGGAACAGGCCGTCTTTCGTTCGTTCTAAGCAGTCTCCATCCGTCTCCATGCCCACGCCGCAGTGCGTTCCCTCCCTTCATTCCTTCCTTCCCTCCTTAATTTCTTCCTTCCTTCATTAATTCCGTCCTTCCTTCCTCCCTTCCTCCTCCCGTCCTTCCTTCCTCCCTTCCTTCCTCCCTTTACTTTTTGAGGTAGACTTCCCTGGATCGGCATGTAGGTGCGCATCACTTGCTCCCCCGACGATGGAGGCGGACTTCCCTAGATCTCGGTTTTGCGCCAAATCGGGGAGATCAGCAGACGTCTCCATGCTCGAAGAAAAGCGATAACAGTTGATAACAAATAATAGTTGCAGCGAAACATAGACAATCTTGGAGTGGAAGCAATAACAAATAATAGTTGCAGCGAAACATAGACAATCTTGGAGTGGAAGCAATATAAGTCTCACAACGCAGAGATTGTACGTGCTGTTGTATTTTTGTGTCACGCTGCATACGTGGATTTCGGGGGTATTGCTGGTGTGTCACCCGGAAAGCCGCGAAGACTTCCAAGACTAGTTACCGGACAGCTGACTAACGTTTCAGGCTTCGTGTGGTCGGTCGCACGCAGAGGGGTCACACGCACAACCAGCAGCCCCAGACTTGGCTGAAAAACCATGTGACAATTCAAATTCAAATGTAGGCGCCCAAGCGCCACCAGTCTCCCCTCCATTCTCCTGCAGCCAGATCCGGCCAGATCCTGGTTTTTGTGCCTCCTTTCCCCCCTCCATTCTTTGTTATTGACCGATTTCTATATCAGTCTCTGAGTCGGCATAATGCACACCAGTACCTTTCCCTCCTCGTACCGCGTTGCCTGCCGCCAGGCCACAGGCTAGCTGTGGCCTGCACGTGACTGCAGTACCCTGCAGTACACATCTCTATTCTATATGATTGCGCCTGTTGCGCTTAATAGCATCTTCTCCTCTATCGAGCCTATACCGTTGTAACAATCTTACATTCACAGGTTATGTGCGCCATCTTTAGACGCTAACGAAGAACAGCCGCTGATCTCCGCGTTCGGAATCAGTTCAGAATCAGTTCCCCTCTGACTTGTCGAAGGCCCGAGTTTTAACTAAGCACCTGGACTCCCTCTGCGGATCCTACTTCCCGCTGCTCCGCCTGCCGCTTCCTACCAAGAATCCTTGGATCTGCCACTGCGTCCTACGACTGGAGCAAGCAAGAGCGACCACCAGTCACCGAAATCTATGAAGTGAGTATAGGACGACGCCCTCACCGAGACCCACACAGTGGTGTATTGATCTCAGACGATCAATTTGTCTACGACCCCAGCTTAAGAGAAGCTCCTGTCGTCGAACATTGCCGCTTGGCAACGTTCAATCCCCGGTAATCCGCTGGATCCCTTTGGATCGCCGATTCCCACACACACTCTATCCCCTCTTCCCCTGCCCCGCCCTCGTAACTCCCCCTATCCCAACACTCCGACCTACAACGCCAAGACTCCTACACAGAAGACCTCACCATGCAACCTCAACGTATATTCACCGGCAACAACCTCTACACCTAGCGCAGCGCCAGGCAGCATATACTCCTCGCCCTCAAATCAGATAGGGATACCATTGCCGTTGCTTTCGACTGCCAACAGGCGGTGGTCGCTGGCGAACCTGCCGACTCTGATGGTTACCCTGCTGATGACATTACTTACCCTGTTGTTGCGGGTGCTGATCCACCTGTTCCGGCTCGTGGTGTCCCCACCAGGATCTCCACCTGGAAGAACAACAAGGCCTTCAAGATCATCATAGATCATGTATCAGATGCGATCCAGCAGGCCATTCATGCTAACACAGATATGGCCACTAGAGCTTTCAGGTTTCTGGATGCCCTGTACTCTGAGGAAGGCAGCAGGCTAGAACACACTACCCTGACTGCCATACTTGGAATCCGTATGACTTCCACTGAATCCCTGCAGACATACCTCTCTAGGGCAGCTGATATGTATTCTCAGATTCCCAAGATTCAAAACCTCCACATCGTGTCTACCAGCACCTTCCTCAACCTTATTGTCAAGGGACTGAACTCCCGCCCTGAATATGATGGGTATATCAATCAATTCAACCCCACAGCTATCACCACTTTTGCTATGCTCCAAAGTGCCCTCTTCAACTGGTGCTTAGTGAAGCAAGTTGACCCTGCACCATCTCCTGAAGAGGCTGAGATGGCAGCTGCAGCCTACAGAGCCAGGGAGCCATTCAACAGCAAGCACCTCCAGTTCAGAGACAGGACTATCTCCTACAAGAAGATGATCTGCTGGAACTGTGGGGGAATAGGTCATAGCTCCAGAGACTGCACTAGTGAGGACACTGACCTGGCTTTCAGGCCAGCTGATTCAGATGAAGCTGACCACGGATCTAAGTCACCTCCCATGAACAGATCAGGAGATGACAAGGATTCTGACGACAAGAAGACTCCCAAGAAGACCAGTGACAGGAGACGCCCAAGAAGATACCCAAGCAGGGGACGCCATGCCCACGTTGCTGATGGTGATCAGTCCACCTCCACCTCCAACTCTGACAGTGAGGGTGAAGAACACAACTTCCTGTCCCTGGCACTGGATGAAGACAACCTCCAGCCCATGAGATTTGCTACACCAACCAGAGGCAAGTCTGTTTCATTTGCCTTGAAACCAGACCCCCTGGCTAATACAGCATTCTTTGGACAAATAAGTGCTGATGATGAATGCACTATAAAGATGATGGAGAAGTTTTCCCAGCAGCACTGCAGACAGAATGGATCATAGATACTGCAGCACACTCTCATGCAACCAGTAACATCTCCCATCTGCATGACATTCAAGACCTCCCCCAGCCTATTAGGCTGTTGCTGGCAGATCAAGACTCTCCACCTATCTTCTGCAAGCAGATAGGGAAGGCCAAGATCAAGGGCCATGGCAGGACTCTGATCATCCTGAACAATATACTTCTTGCTGACTGCAACATGCCCAACATCATTAGCATTCATGCAGCCACCAGTTTGTGCCCAAACCTCCAAGTTCACCTGTCCAAGACCCAAGCCATACTCTCCATCCCAAGACCATCTGGCACCAAACTGCTCCTCTCATGCCCCAAAAGGCATGGACTCTACCTTACCCAAACCTCACCAGTCACTACCAGTAATCCCTCTATCCATGTGGGTCCTCCCATTGCCTACATCATGATGGTCACCAAGACTCCATCAACTCAGACTGGCTCTGAGACAGGGCAGTACCCACCCACTCATGAGACCTCCCCCAGTAGAGCTGATCAAGACTGCCAGGATCCCCCCTCTACTTCTGCACCATCTGCACCCCACACTGCTTCTGAGATAGGGCAGTACCCACCCACTCATGTGGAGGCAGACCAAGAACTCCATGACTTCCCCTCTACTTCTGCTCCATCTGCACCCCACACTGATTTTGAGATAGGGCAGTACCCACCCACTCATGTGGAGGCAGACCATGACCTCCAGGACTCCCCCTCTACCTCTGCAACATCTGCACCCCACACTGATTTTGAGACAGGGCAGTACCCACCCACTCATGTGGAGGCAGACCAAGACCTCCAGGACCATCCCCCTCCTATCTGCCAGTACCATTCCCCTTCCACTGCAGGCAATCTGGAAGACTCTGCTGATGATACTGACAGTGATGACATGCCAGAGCTCATCCATCCGGAGGTCCACAAGCACCAGGATGACCCTGGGCTAGGAGTAGATGACCCTCCAGCCCTCCCACAACAGCTGGACAACCTGAACCTACAACAAGCCAGAGCAGAGATGGAACTCCTCAGTGACCAGATCAGGACCAACTATGAGGAATATGATGGCCCCATAGATGGGGACGGACCACTCAAGCCATCTGATCTGGACACAGCAACTACCTGGGACCAATGGATACTGGTCAACAGGTCACCAGACATTGGACTACCACTGGGAGAAGTTAATCAGAATGCCAACCACATCCACTTCTCCAACAACTCCAGCCTTAGCCTCACACGATTTGGATGCACCTTACACCACCTGAACAGCAGGCCTGCTTCACCAGCTTTCAACATCAAGCCAAGGCCTCCACTACCCAAACTCATCACAGCCTTCACCAGCAGGTTCCCCACCCTGCTGACTTCTGAAAAGGAACAGTTCCCACACAGGTCAATGCACAAGGAGCCATCTGATGCCTACAGCCCTATCATCAAGCACAATAGCAGACTCCAGCAAATGGTGCAAGCCTACCCCACTGTTTCTACCACAGCCAGACCCACTCTACAGTGGGCCATTTGCCTTCAAGCTGCCATGGTCAATGCACATGCTCACACACTCTCATTCAGACCAAAGATGATCATGGACCCCAGGAGCTGTGCCCATCCTGGAGGCAAAGTGCTATGTGTCAACCACCTCAGCATGAACTGGAGCCCCATGGACTTCACCTTTATCAACATCCTTACCCCCCCCAGCCTAGCTCCCAAGTCATTTGACCAGTTCTTTGCCCAGATCTGCCAGCAACTTGACCTTGATGGCTCCCCCAGCAAGCCAGGCACTTAATTCAGTTACAAACATTGCTCTTCATCTGTTGGAATAGACTTGAACACTCTAGAATTTTTTAGATTACCTGCCTACTGTACTGCCCCATGTACTTCCACAGGCCGCCCCCCCCTTCTGAATTTAGAATTATTCTAGTCTGTTCATGATGTCTATGCTTTAATTTAGGATCAACCTAATGTAGCTCACCCAAATTATGGGGGGACTAGTCCAGACATCATGTCTAAAGACAAATCCTCTAGTCTCGAATCATGCAACTTCTCGTAGCCAAGGATACCTTCACAAGCCTTAACCAAGCCTGGACTTTCCTTCCCCAGCTTCCCAGCAGTCTCCCTGCAGCCTATCTGCAGCCCTCTGCAGTACTTAGTCCAGCCCCATGGCAGCCTATCTGCTCTAGCCTGCAGCCTACCTGCAGTTTCCTTACACCTTCTCAGCAGCCTCTCTGCTACCTAGCCTGCAGCTTACCTGCAGTTTCCTTGCACCTTCTCAGCAGCCTTTCTGCTACTTAGCCTGCAGCCTACCTGCAGTGTTCCTTACCTAGCCAGCTACCCCAGAAGACTGACATTTCTTTGAAGACCCCTGCTAAAGTGATTTCTCCCTTTCAGCTACTAGAAATTCCCAAAGTCTCCCTAGCTTTTATATTTTAATTTTCTTATGCCCCTCAGTTAATTCCAGGAATTCTTGAGCTCAAGAATACCTTGGATTGGGGGGGATGTTATTGACTGATTTATATATCAGTCTCTGAGTCGCCATAATGCACACCGGTACCTTTCCCTCCAGGTACCGCGTTGCCTGCCGCCAGGCCACAGGCTAGCTGTGGCCTGCACGTGACTACACCCTGCAGTACACATCTCTATTCTATATGATTGCGCCTGTTGCGCTTAATAGCATCTTCTCCTCTATCGAGCCTATGCCGTTGTAACAATCTTACATTCACATTCTTCCCTCCACCGGTAGTTCGGCACTTGTTCTGGTACGACCAGAGACTCTGGGTACGACTTATTAGTACCATACTAACCTCGGTTACGAGTATGCCCGGCCAGGTTCTCTACCCTGGGCCGCTGGCCAGCTACTGGCGGACACCATCCGCCAGCTAGGTCCGTTATATTGTAGCTAAGGCAGGCCCTGGTGCCGCCATCTCTGATAGCTACTAATATATTGCCGCTTGCCGCTATCTCACCAGTGTAATTTGAAGTGTCGCTCCCACCCGTGCCTCTGCCCTATCGTCTACGAGAAGCAAAAGAAACTATAGCTCTCCCATCATGATACAAGCGAATAACAGGAAGGGACGACAGAATCGAACAACCTAAAATCAAGTTCAAGTTCTTGGGCAGCGCTTTGTCTGCCTGCATGACTGCATCCCTCTCTATGTATATAATATGTTTGCCAACCTGCTCCTCTTTAGATAGATAGATAGATAGATAGATAGATAGATAGAGATCCAGGCACAATTAAAATCCCATTTCTCCTGCCGTGGAGCTACTGCTGCTGCTGCTGCTGCTGTATTGGTCTAATGCAGAGAAGGATAGTTGCAGCTTCACCCGCATCAGTTACATGAATGCACACACAACGGGACTGTGTGGCGTCAGACATGTCCGTGCCTGCATGCCTGCATTGCTCAGTAGCATGGTCTAATGAAGATGATCCACACCACAGCCACAGCCAGATAACCGCCTGGTTAACTGGTAAATCCACGAACTATACTTGAGCAATGGCTCATCGGCCACCGCCATTCGCCTAAGTGCGCCTACTTTGCATATTGTAGGAGTGGCACCACCATTCGAACTGAATCCTCCGTGTCGCTGGTTTGTGTCGGGAGACCCACCTCCTGGGGTGAAAATCCTTTCACAACTAAAAAACAAAAAAAACAAAAAAATCTATATGTCTACCTTCCGCATAGTGTGCTCCCTGTTTTCCGTGGGGGTACTTGGAATTGGCAGGTGGCGAGCAGCCCAGAGTTGACTGAAGAAGCATGTAATAATTCAAATCGAAACACTTCTATACTTCTACCTTGGATTGCCTTACAGTGATACGATTATACACAGTATACATAAACATATGCATGCTGCGATGAAACAACTCGCACATCAAGCAAAGCAGATCAGCAATCAAGTCAACGTATTTTATATTTATATTGCCCCAAAATCTAGATCTATTTATATATATATTAAGCAACCAGGGCTGACCGCCCTTATCCAAGGCCAGTTGGCTTGGGGTCGTGATTTGTTGTAGGTTTGGGGTGGTGTGTTGGATACCTCAGGCGTAGGTCGGTTGTTTTGGGGTTGGCTGTGTAATGTGTTTGTTGTTGGTTTGATGAAGGCGTAGGAAGGCAGGAACAGTGCTGGTAGCAGCAACACATGACTGATCACATTAGGTTATGTGTTGCTGCATTTGATATATTATATCTATTTGCTGCAGATAGGGAGCGGCAACTATATCTATGTGGCACAAAATCTAGATTAAAATCTAAATAAAAAATATCAACATACATTTGGTATATGCATAATATACGCAGCAACACCAGGTAGACATCAGAAAATCCCATTATTGTTCTAGAAGCAGCCTGCAACATAACAGGCTCCCCTATGCCCTGACCATACAAACACATTTTGATTTTTAAGGTGCCCTATGCCCTTATAAAAAAGTATCTATGCTCAGATATATGTCTAGATCTTTACTCTATATAGATGTATTGGGCTTTACCCCACCCTGCAATAATTGTGCATACCTCTTTTCTTTTCAGCTACAAGCAACAGCTTCTAGGCAGCTCCCTTGACTGGATATTGAGCCAAACTAGATGCGACGTAGTGCACCTCGAAGCAGACACAATAAGCTGCCCAGAACTGCTGAAATATTTGGGTTTAGCTCAGTAGCTGGCTCAAGGAGATGCCCAGAAGCAACTGCTCATAGCCGAAAAGAAAAGCTCTGGTGTGTTGCCATTTTTGGCGGAGCCTCCCCTTCTGGGGGGCGGGAGCCCCCAGTGTTACCCATTTGTCCGTTCGTCCATCCATCCATCCGTCTGACCGCGATGAAGCCCGACACATCAGCCAACGGTCTCGTAACTAACTCGCTTCCATTGCCACCTGTCGC
This sequence comes from Chlamydomonas sp. ICE-L, assembly GCA_013435795.1. NCBI lineage: Eukaryota > Viridiplantae > Chlorophyta > Chlorophyceae > Chlamydomonadales > Chlamydomonadaceae > Chlamydomonas > Chlamydomonas sp. ICE-L. The sequence continues at coordinate 3,894,919 of JACBWV010000099.1, forward strand.
TCCCTCGCGATCGCTCTCCGCCAATTTTTAGCGTCGCAAGCGACGCTGCATAGAACTTGTCCAGTGGTTGGCCCCAGTGAAAGCAAACGGACTGCCCCCCTCAAACTCACGCCTCGTAATAAGGCGTACTATTTGTTTATCTAGCTCTTTTCCAACCTACCATGCCTGTCGACAAGAATAATCAGTAGGGGTACAAGTTCTCCCCCAGTGGTCGACGAGAGGTGTCAGGGCCCCACATACTCCACCAATGCACATGTGACGGATAACGACCCTCGCGTTCCCCAATCGATCACCACGTTTCCCCCATAGGTTACAATTGGTGGAGTTGTTGAGGGCCTGCTTCAGAGAGAGGGCCTGCTGCTGAATGTTCCTGAGCTCCCCAAGTTTGGTCCCCCCCCCCCCCCACACACACACAAAACCAAAACGCAGCTCGGCATTTCCCCCATTCAATTGGGTACAGCACCACTGTCTTTCTTTTCGGCTACTACCAGCAGCTTCTAGGCAGCTCCCTGATCCAGCCCTGGGCTAAGCCTACAAAATCGAGCAGCGCTAAAAAGCTGATTACGTCAGCTTCAAGGTGCTTTAAGTAGATTTAGGTTTGATTAACCAGCCAGGGGAGCTGCATAGAAGCTGCTGCTTGTAGCCGAAAAGAGAAACAGTGGTGTCAGGATCCCACATCCTTCACCAATGCACCTTGAGGCCGACAGAGCTCCAGGGTATTTCCAAGCGCGCGCTTTTGAGCACTGGCACGCTGCCTTTTTGTGCCCCACTGCGCGTATCGCGCGTATCGTATTTTGCAACCCATTGTAGGCACAGCAAGCAATTTTTGCGCTTTTTGCACTACAAAGTGCATTTTTTTGTTTTCAAGTGCACTAAAGCGCTGGCCGATTTGGTCAATGTAAGTACCCTGCAGAGCTCCTTGAATGACGTAGGTGCCGGGTTCAAATCCCCACGGATGCACCTTAGTGTTCGCGGTCGCTGTCAACCGCAATGGTAGCTTTGTCCAGGTGAAATAGTAGCCCGTTCCCTAAGACGGGGCTCCCTTAATACCACGCCCCACCAGGCGTTATCATTACACTTTGTGAACATCCGATCAGGCGGGTGAGAGGGGTGCCGAGGGGTGAGAGGGGTGCCACAGGGGAGCAGAGGGGTGCCAGGGGGTGAGAGGGGTGCCACAGGGGAGCAGAGGGGTGCCAGGGGGTGAGAGGGGTGCCACAGGGGAGCAGAGGGGTGCCACAGGGGTGCCGGGGGGTGCAGAGGGGTGCCAAAGGGGAGCAGAAAAGAGTGCCAAAGCCCCCTTAAATTTGCAGTGCAGATTCATGAGTCAGAAGCAGCCTCGGAGGAGCAACACGAGCACTGATAAGTCCTAGAAACAGCAAGTGTGAGAGTGCTGGCTATCGGAGCGACCGGTGGCAACGGAATCGAGTGCAGAAGACCAAAGCCAGGGTTTACGAGACAGTTAGGGCCAGGTTTACAGATCTTTGTGTGGTCAGACGGACAGCACAGTGACCATGAGGACTCCTGTCCTTCATAGGGGGGGGCCCGGCTAAAATTCACAGAGACTCACAAGTCACGATGGGTGCGAGGGTCGTACAACTGAGGGTGACGATGCTGAGGGTTGATTACCTGAGGGTGGTGGACCTCAGGGTCATGCTGCTAAGGGTGGTGTAGCTGAGGGTGGTGGATTTCAGGGTCATGCTGCTAAGGGTGGTGTAGCTGAGGGTGGTGGACCTCAGGGTCATGCTGCTAAGGGTGGTGTAGCTGAGGGTGGTGGATTTCAGGGTCATGCTGCTAAGGGTGGTGTAGCTGAGGGTGGTGGACCTCAGGGTCATGCTGCTAAGGGTGGTGTAGCTGAGGGTGGTGGGCCTAAGGGTGATGAAGCTGAGGGTCGTGTAGCTGAGGACCATGCTTTTGAGGGCCGTGTGGCTGAGGGTGATGAAGCTGAGGGTCGTGTAGCTGAGGGTGGTGGACCTGAGGGTCATGCTGCTGAGGGTCATGTAGGTGAGGATCATGCTGCTGAGTGTCGTGTAGCCGAGGGTCGTGTGGCTGAGGATGATAAAGCTGAGGGTTGTGTAGCTGAGGGTCGTTTAGCTGAGGGTGATGAAGCTGAGGGTCGTGTAGCTGAGAGTGGTACAGTTGAGGGTCGTGTAGGTGAGTGAGATGAAGCTGAGGGCCGTGAAGCTGAGGACCGTGTAGCTGAGAGTGGTACAGCTGAGAGTCATGTAGCTGAGGCAGCTGCAGCTGAGGGTCATGTGCCTGGTACCCTTGGTTGACTTGGTTGGCCGGCTGCCGATATGCACTAGGATGAATAGGCGCCGCCGCATGTCCCGCAGCCTCCCCTAAGTGGGAGTGCACTCGTTGTACAGCTGTACCTCTGTGCTGACTCATGTATGCGTCTGGGCCCCGGTGCTGAAGGTGCTGGAGAGGCTGCCCACCAAGAGCACGGCCTGGTACGGGACCCAGCCCTCTGACTCCTACACTGTGAGTCCCATTTCTTAATTCCTGTGCAGTTCTCCTGGCTCCAACATGGAAGGCTTGACGGGAGGAGAGCGCGTGGGTGGAACTGGAACTGTGTAGTTGTCCCGAGGCACTATCAGTAGAACAGGAAGAGGGTCCAGGCGAGTGACTGGGGCTGGCGCTTGGGTTCACATGATCCGAGGGTGGAATTGGGTGCACGTGATCTGCTGGAGGAAGGCATGCACTTTGTATATGCGTCAGACAGTCTAACACTTGAACCGCATCCATGCGGTCGTTGGGGTCTTGTGCCCAGCAGGCCTCGATCAGATCCTGCAGAGCAAGGGCGGCACAGTGTGGAGGAGTGCGGGTGAGAGGGGTGCGGTGACATGGGTGCGGTGTGGTGAGAGGGGTGCCGTGTGAGAGGTGGTTTGGGTTGTGTGTGTTTGGTTTGGTTGGTTTGGGGCAGGGCATGGAAAGGCAGGACGGACAGGACAGGGCAGGGCGGAGCAAGGCAGGACAGGGTGCAAGATCAGGGCATGTCAAGGGGCTGGAGGTGCAGGATCAGGGAATGTAAAGGCAGGGCGGGACAGGGCAGGACAGAGCAGGGAGGTGCAGGATCAGCTGCTGTCAGTAGGTATGATGGAGCCCTCACCTTTGGGGCAGGGCATGGGAGGGCAGGTCAGGTCAGGGCGGGGTATGTACAGGATTCAGGTCAGGGCGGGGTATGTATAGGATTCAGGTCAGGGCGGGGTATGTATAGGATTCAGGTCAGGGCGGGGTATGTATAGGATTCAGGTCAGGGCGGGGTATGTATAGGATTCAGGTCAGGGCGGGGTATATATAGGATTCAGGTCAGGACAGGGTATGTATAGGATTCAGGTCAGGGCGGAGTATGTATAGGATTCAGGTCAGGGTACAAGACCAGCGCCTGTCTGAATGCATGATAAAGCCCTCACCATCACTACCACCAATGAGCCCCCCACCCCCCACCACCATACGAATATCTACCCACATGCCACCACCAATGAGCTCCCCCTTACCATGAGAGGTTGTGAGCTCCGCAATGGATCATCGCACGGGTACCCCCCCCACACACACCCCTCCACCCACACAAATACCCACCCACATGCCACCACCAATGAGCTCCCCCTCACCATGGGAGGTGGTCGGAATGACAGTGTGTCATCGCACAGGTACCCCCACCCCCCCTCAACACCCACACACGCCACCACCAATGAGCTCCCCCTCACCATGGGAGGTTGTCGGAATGACTATGTGTCATCGCACAGGTACCCCCACCCCCCCTCAACACCCACACACACAAATACCCACCCACACGCCACCACCAATGAGCTCCCCCTTACCATGAGAGGTTGTGGGCACCGCAATGGATCATCGCACGGGTCCGGCCGGGAATTATTGAAGGCAACATGGTAGATGATGCCGTAGTCCAGAGCATTCTTCCACGGTTGTGTGTGCGTCACCATTTCGTTCAGCATCACTCCAAAGCTGTACACATCCGCTTTGCAGGACACCCCCCCAAGCGTGTCATTAAACGCTTCCGGCGCCATGTAAGCTACCGTGCCTGCGTCGATTTTCTTTGTGGAGAGGTACGTTTTATACTTGCATCGGGCCAAGCCAAAGTCTGCGATCTTGGATTGGCCCGATGCGTCGAGCAGCACATTATGCGGCTTCATGTCGCGATGGATGATGTCAAGGGAGTGAAGGTAGCAGAGTCCTGTTGGTGGTGATGGTTGGTGGTAGTTGGTTGTTGGTTTAGTTGGTGGTAGTTGGTGGTTGGTGGCTGTTGGTGGATGATGTCAAGGGAGTGAAGGTAGCAGAGTCCTGTTGGTGTTGGTGGTTGGTGGTAGTTGGTAGTTGGTTTAGTTGGTGGTAGTTGGTGGTTGGTGGTAGTTAGTGGTTGGTGGCTGTAGGTGGATGATGTCAAAGGAGTGAAGGTAGCAGAGTCTTGTTGATGCTGGTGGTAGTTGGTAGTTGGTGGTTGGTGGCTGTTGGTGGTGGTGAATGATGTCAAGGGAGTGAAGGTAGCAGATTCCTGTTGATGGTGGTGGTCTGTGGTAGTTGGTGGTAGTTGGTGATAGTTGGTGGTTGGTGGCTGTTGGTGGATGATATCAAGCGAGTGAAGGTAGCAGAGTCCTGTTGTTGGTGGTGGTTCGTAGTGGTGATGGTTGTTGGTAGTGGTTGGAGGTTGGCGTTGGTTCTGCACATAGCTGAGTCCTACCTGCTATGATGTCCAAAGCGATCTTGAAAACATCTCGCATAGGCAGGGGGTTGCCAGCTCCTCGCTTGTGGATGTGGTTGGACAAGGGCATGGTGCAGAGCTCCTCTACAAGGAAGCGAGTGGGTGGGCGCATACGTCCACCGTAGATGCGAACAATATTCGGGTGGTCAAGCCTTGCCATGATCAAAAGTTCGTGCTCCACGCAGCGTGCTTCATCAATGGAATCTGCCCCCTCACAGTTGAACGAGGGATCCTCGCTCTCCGACTTGGATACAGGGGCATAATCAGCAACAGCGCTGGGGGATAAAGCTTTTCTGCTGCGCATCATCATGTCAGCCAAAGAGACGATCATCTTCACGGCAACTATCCGTCCCTACACAATCACCAGAAGGGAAGATGCTTTGAGATGCTGTGAGATGCTAGTACTCAGCAATTCAGGGAGGAGCAGAGCTGGGAGGAGCAGGGCAGGGGGGAGTATAGCAGGGCAGGGAGGAGCAGGGCAAGGCAGGGAGGAGCAGGGATGAGTAGGGAGGAGCAGGTTAGGGCAGGGAGGAGCAGGGTAGGGTAGGGTAGGGTGGGGCAGGGCAGGGTAGGGAGGAGCAGGGTAGGGAGGAGCAGGGCAAGGCAGAGAGGGGCATGGATGCGTAGGGAGGAGCAGGGCAGGGAGGAGCAGGGCAGAGGAGGGAGGAGCAGGGGAGGGCAAGTAGGAGTAGGGGAGGGAGGAGCAGGGCAAGGCAGGGAGGGGCATGGATAAGTAGGGAGGAGCAGGGGAGGGCAAGTAGGAGCAGGGAATGGAGGAACAGGGCAGCAGCGCCAAAAGCATGTGCCGGCATGCAACTACAAAATGGCGGCGCAGTGGCGACCCTTCGATGAATAGATACAAAAACTGTATATCATACTGTCATTACTCACCTGATACTTCCCCTTCACTACCACCCCAGTCGCACCACTTCCAAGAACTTGGTCAGGGTAAATCTGCAAGTGCCAGGCAGAGATCAAGTGAGACGCATGGATGATGATGATGATATGATGATAACATTTTTCCTGGCACTTAGATGCTGCTGCTGATGATGACATTTTCCTGGCACTTAAGTGATTGCATTTTTCCTGGTGCCCTAATGGACTCCATATTTGCCTGCAGCATGATAGAGTCAAGTGAGACACATTGTAGCAAGTGAGACAGAAAGTGAGACACATTGTAGCAAGTGATGTAGTTGGCTAGTCTGCTAGAAGTCAATCTATCTATACCAAACAAGTCCTAGGAAGCGTCGCATGCAACGCAACAAATTAGCGGAGAGTGTTGGCTATCGGAATGATAGGTGGCAACGGAGTAGAGCGGACCGAAGCCAGCTAGTTACAAGAAGGTTGGCTGACATGTCAAGCTTCGTCTCGGTCGTCGGTCGGACGTACGGGACGGTTGGCTGACGTGTCAGGCTTCGCCTCGGTCGTCGGTCGGACGGACAACGGGGTGAATCTGGGGGCTCCCGCCCCCCAGAAGAAGGAGCTCCGCTAAAAAAACTGTTAAAGTTTGCATTTTCCTGGTAAATGTATTTTTACTGTCAAAAGACGGCGAGCAGCCAATTTGCTGGCTGAAGCTATGTAACCAAGTTCAAGTTCAAGTTCAAATCTCACACTGAAGGTTACCTGCCTGAATGCTGATATAACATGTAACTAGAGGTGACCCCCCCCCCCCCCCCCACACACACACACACACACACACACACACACCCTTTCCCATATAACCAATTTACAGGCATATATCTGGGTATAAGTTCCCAAGGTTCATTTAATGAGCACATCGAGTTGCCTATTCGATACACCCAATGTTTTTAATACGCGGATTCTTATCTCGCTTTTGCCCTTGCTGTAGTGCGGTGGTCCGAGCTCAGGATCCCAGTGTGATACTCGACCCAAGAAAACAGGACCTCTTTCTGACAGATGCAATGATCGAGTAATTTACGGTTCTACTGGAAACGTGGTCAAGACAAGGGGAGAGGAGGTACTTCGGTCATTAAGGGCGCCTGGTGGCGCGTCCCGAATGAAATGAATTGAATCCTTAATTCAATGTCTTTTAATTTTATTGTATTTAATGCTGTGTTATTTTAATTCGATTTAATTCCTTTCAATTTAATTTAATTAACGTGATTTGTCAAGACAAGGGGAGAGGACGTACTTCTAATATTTTGAATTGAAACAGAAGAGTGTACCAACTGAAGAACGGATCCTGTTCAAGTACAGTCGATAAGAAACTTCCCTCCGTGCTGTTGCGCGGTAGTCCAAGCTCAGGCACAGAGGGCCTGCGAAGCCAAATAAAACCAACATGGTAGCCATTCTCCGGTATGTACGCATGAATGCAAACGGGAGGGTTCCCTCAATCTCACGCATGTGGCATGGCATACTAATTTTCATTTTTTAGTCGATAGGAGGTACTTTCTTACAGGCACCTACTTGTATGCTACACATATGCTTAGGGAAAGGCAATATGATATCATATGATATCATGTCATCATACGGTTTCATATGATGCCGGCAGTCTGACCAGGCTAAAGTTACCATTTATATACAATACCATATGATGCAATTTGTATGATATCATACTCACCTTGGGTCAACATCATATATATGCCGGTCCCTACATATGCTTCTGAAGCGTACAAATAAACAGGTCAACCTTTCTCGACATCTCGCTCCAAGTCCAGCTCAAAACAGACGTCAGGCCTGGGATTCAAATTGGTCAGCGCTTAGCAGTGCAAAAAGCGCAAAAACTGCGCGCTGCGCCCACAGGGGGGGGGGAAAAACAGCGCGAAATGCGCAGTGGTGCTCAAAAAAGCAAGCGCGAAATCGCACTGCCACACGCACTTTGCAGTACCCTGCAACCTACCTCTACATCTCGCTCCAAGTCCAGCTCAAAACAGACATCAGGCATGGGATTCAAATTGGTACGCGCTTTGTAGTACCCTGCAACCTACCTCTACATCTCGCTCCAAGTCCAGCTCAAAACAGATGTCAGGCCTGGGGTTCAAGTGCGATACTCGACCCAATGAAACTGGAAAACTATCTGACATTTGCAATGATCCTGAAGCGGAAGGGACGACTGGAGAGGAGGTAGAAGCTTGCAATGACCCAGCAACTGATGGTGCGAATACTGACGTTGTCACGGCAAGGGGAGAAGAGGTACTTCTTGACACGCTCCAGCTGACCTGACCATGCGCCTGCATGAACACACAAATACACGGGTGAGAAGATAATGGAATCAACAAAAAAGGAAATGCTTGCTATGACCCAGCAACTGATGGTGCGACTGGTGACGTGGTCATGGCAAGTGGAGAGGAGGTACTTCTCGACCCGCTCCAGCTGACCTGACCATGCGCCTGCATGAACACACAAATACACGGGTAAGAAGATAATGGAATCAACAAAAAAGGAAATGCTTGCTATGACCCAGCAACTGATGGTGCGACTGGTGACGTGGTCATGGCAAGTGGAGAGGAGGTACTTCTCGACCCGCTCCAGCTCACCTGACCATGCGCCTGCATGAACACACAAATACACGGGTAAGAAGATAATGGAATCAACAAAAAAGGAAATGCTTGCTATGACCCAGCAACTGATGGTGCGACTGGTGACGTGGTCATGGCAAGTGGGGAGGAGGTACTTCTCGACCCGCTCCAGCTCACCTGACCATGCGCCTGCATGAACACACAAATACACGGGTAAGAAGATAATGGAATCAACAAAAAAGGAAATGCTTGCTATGACCCAGCAACTGATGGTGCGACTGGTGACGTGGTCATGGCAAGTGGAGAGGAGGTACTTCTCGACCCGCTCCAGCTCACCTGACCATGCGCCTGCATGAACACACAAATACACGGGTAAGAAGATAATGGAATCAACAAAAAAGGAAATGCTTGCTATGACCCAGCAACTGATGGTGCGACTGGTGACGTGGTCATGGCAAGTGGAGAGGAGGTACTTCTCGACCCGCTCCAGCTCACCTGACCATGCGCCTGCATGAACACACAAATACACGGGTAAGAAGATAATGGAATCAACAAAAAAGGAAATGCTTGCTATGACCCAGCAACAGATGGTGCGACTGCTGACGTTGTCAAGGCAAGGGGAGAAGAGGTACTTCTCGACCCGCTCCAGCTCACCTGACCATGCGCCTGCATGAACACACAATACACGGGTGAGCAAATAATGGAGTAGACAAAAAAGGGGGATGCTTGACATGCTTGAGCCAACCCACCTCAAAACATTGTTAAAGCAAGCAAGCAAGCGAGCAAGCAAGCACGCAAATAAAAGCCAACCCACCTCAAAACATTGTTAAAGCAAGCAAACGAGCAAGCAACTAAACGAATGAAGACATGGACACATGAACAAACAAACAACTGGCATGTGACGCGAGCCTCCATCTAGGCAACACAGGCACAATCGTAATCCACAAACTGGGGAAAACCTTTCGAGCAAAAATCTATTTGAAACAGCTGCTCTATAGCATAACCTGAACTGTTGCTCCGTCCTTCACTAATAAAACACACAATTTGATGGCCATTAGCGACAACGCCAACAAATAATTTGTCGGGATCACATCAAGGATCTTTATCTCATAATATAAATCATAATAGAATATCACATAAATTCATATCATGATGGGAAGAGTAATGATAACGCCTGGTGGGGCGTGGTATTAAGGGAACCCGTTGTACGCGGGCAGAGAACGGTCTACCACCTCAACTGGACAAGCCACCATTGCGGTTGACAACGACGTGCAACGCTAAGGGCGACCGGAAGGGGAATCGAACCCCCGACCCTTCTTCGTTTCAGCATTTTGGCGTACCACTAGACCAATCGTATAACTGAAACGGGCTATGATGAGATGAGATTGTATCACTGCAACTTTGGTCTTAGGCACCCTTTTAGCCCGTTTCAGTGATACGATTGGTCTACTGGTACACCAAATCGCCTAAACGAAGGAGGGCCGGGGGGTCAATTCCCCCTATGGTCACCCTGAGCATTGCAGGTTGTTGTCAACCGCGATGGTGGCTTGTCCAGTCGAGGTGGTAGACCGTTCTCTGCCCGCGTACGACGGGTTCTCTTAATACCACGCCCCACCAGGCGTTATCATTACTTAAGGCACCCTTTTCTGTTTTCAGAAAGCCATGATTATCGCACTGGATTAAGGTGTTGGCGATTCGTTGGTATTGATTCCTTAGGATACAGTATGAAACCAGTGATCTTCGTGGGGACAGCCGACTGTAGGGCTGTTGCCGCAAATGAGTGTACAACAGCGCCCCCCCCCCCCCCCCCCCCCCCCCCCCCCCCCCCCCTGAAGCACAGTATTAAACCAGTGTCTCTCATACTCCTTGTCTCTATATCAGTCTCTACCACACGCCTTGCACTCACCACAGGTTTTAGGGTTCAGGGTTTAGGGTTTTGGGCTCACAAGCCTTGCACTCACGGCAGTGCTTAGAGTTGAAGGTTTTGGCCTCACACGCCTTGCACTTATGGCAGTGTTTAGGGTTCAGGGTTTTGGCTCACACGCCTTTCACTTTCGGCAGTGTTTAGGGGTTTAGGGTTAAGGGTTTTTGCCTCACATGCGTTGCACTCATTGCAGTGTTTAGGGAATAGGGTGTCCGGCTTTGGCCTCACACGCCTTTCAATTATGGCAGTGTTTAGGGGGTGAGGGTTAAAGATTTGGGCTTCACACGCGTTGCACTCACCGCAGTGATTAGGGATTAGGGTTAACGGTTTTGGCCTCACAAGCCTTGAACTCAAGGCAGTGCTTAGGGGGTTTAGGGTTTTGGCCGCACACGTTGCACTCACCGCTGTGTTGATTGGTGGCATCCCCACGTTAGATGGTCCAACATTGCTGTAAGCAAGAGGGTCCGCTCCCACTCCCCCGGGCCCCCTCGGTAGCTGGTAGCTGGTAGTTGGCAGTTGGTACATACGATTCACCGCGTTGCTCATGAGATTAGCCGTGTCAGTTGCGCCCGTGCTCGCATACATGCTCTGACGGACATTGACCGGCTTGTCGTGTACAAGCGAGAGGTTCAGCGGGAAGTTCTGAGCCGTCTCCTGAGAGCTCACATAATGCTGAATAAGCGTATTTATGTCGAGATTCTGCATCATGCCATTAATGCTCTGATTCACGACTGGCACCTGGTAGCGTGGCTCAGGTCGGGGGGCAGAACCGACAGGCACAACTATCCGAGGGGTTGGTGTAATGCCGTAGACAGAGCCCTGGTATCCCCCTGAGGAACTATGCATGGAACTTTGTAAAGAAGTATGTGAGGATCCAAATAAACAATCTGCCGCCACAGCGAAACCTCCAGACGCGTGGGGAGAGGCAGGATCTTGGCGCGGCGAAAGCGGGCCGAGCGACTGGGCAGACTGAAGGTGACCTCCAGACACATGGGGAGAGACAGGGAGTTGTTGCAGCGAAAGCGGGCCACGCGACTGGGCAGATTGAACCGACAGACCGGATAGGAGCGGTGGAAGGGATTGAGTGACAGAGGCATACTGAAGAAATTGGCCCGATTGAATCGTTTGAAGTGATGGTAGGGATTGATTGAGGGACGAAGCCGCAGAGGCGAACTGATTCAAGTGCTGCAGTCTGCTTCCTGCGCTGGGGTACGTGCTTCCAGGGTTTCCTGGTGGAGGACAGATAGCAGAATCAGCCGAAGAACCCGAGGAATATACAGGAAGCTCGATGGAAGACGCCCCGTCTGCAGTCCGATGAGGCAGTCTTGTGGCTACTTGCTCTAGAGAGCTTTTCCTACGTCCCAATATTGTCAGTGCGATGTCTTTAGGATCTGTTCGCTCGATGGACGATTTCAGTCGGGGGAGGTTGCCAGAGGATAGCGAGAGAGCTGTGCAGGGTTGGTTACCAAGGGGTTGAGGGGGCTCTGAGTTAGGCTGATGAGACAGCTGTAACAAGCGTTCGAGAGTCGCAGTCGCTGGCTGGGTGGCAGCGGCAGGACGCAGGGATATAGCCCAGCAGCCTCCATCAGTAGGGAGGAATTTTGAGTAAATGTTCTTCGGCTGCTCTTGCGAGCGGTGGAGGACCTGAGGAGGGCGGCAAGAAATTTGGCTTGAAATTTGGTTTGAACTTTGATTTGAAGATCCTAAGGAGGGCGGCAATAAATTTGGTTTGAAATTTGATTTGAAGGACCTGCGGAGGGCGGCAATAAATTTGGTTTGAAATTAAGTTTGAAATTTGATTTGAAATTTGATTTAAAGGACCTGAGAAGGGCGGAAGCTCCCACAAGGGGAGCAGAAAACGGTTCCGAAGACTCCCCAAATGTGCAGTGCTTGGACTGTTGACAATGCATGAGCACACAAATGTATGCTTGAGTATTCACTCATGAGAATGCCAAGAAAGTAAAAAAATGCACCAAGAGCCTCTTTGAACTAAGGTAAAGCAACAGCACAGCCTGAGCCTCCACCCATCTCTACCCGGGGAACTAACAGAAGAGATTCGTTTACCGGTGCCAGTAGCGATTTACCTGGGACCCTGCTTTGGCCCAACCTACCTCAAACCTGAGACTCCCCCCCCCCCCCGCCCCCCCCCTGGCCAACCCGGCACCTATTTTTGGCCAAACCTTCCGAGACCCAGAGCCTCCACCCATCTCCACCTCTCTATCTCTATCTCCACCCATCTCTACCCCCCTATCTCTGCCTCTCTATCTCTACAGGGCACTAACTCACCACTCTAGCATCTTGCTTGGCAGTGGCTAGGGTCGCTGTGTCGCCATTCAACACGATCATCATCTTAGGTATCCATTTGTACCGCTACCAGTTGCAATTGCTACCTGGGACCCCGTTTTGGCCTAACCTTCCGCTACCCGGAGCCTCCACCCATCTCTACCTCTCTATCTCTAAATGGCACCGACTCACCACTCTAGCATCTTGCTTGGCAGTTGCTAGCGTTGCTGTAGCGCCATTCAGAACGATCATCGTCTTAGGTAAAGACCCAGACATGTTCTTGAAAAGCCACAGATGGCTGGATAAAGCAGGGGGTCGTTCTAGCTGGCTGATGGACTTAGGTCCCGAGGTTAACACGCGATTATCGGAAGCGTTGAACGGGATGAGCTTGAGCACGACAGCATATCGGGTCTTCCAGGTCGAGACACACATCTTGGCTGTCTGCAGGAGGATGAATGTGTGTGTCAGTGTGTGTGCACGTGTGTTAAGTGTGTGTCAGTGTGTGCGTGTGTGTGTCAGTGTGTGTGTGTGTGCTTGTCAGTGTGTGTGTGTGCTTGTCAGTGTGTGTGTGTCAGTGTGCGTGTGTGTGTGTGTGTGTGTGTGTGTGCGTCTCGGAAGAGTTGAATGGGATGAGCTAGAGCATGACAGCATAGCGGGTCTTCCAGGTCGAGAGACATAGCTTGGCCGTCTGCAGGAGGACATGTGTGTGTGCGTGTCAGTGTGTGTGCGTGTGCGTGTGGCAGTGTGTGTGTTTCTCGGAAGCGGTGAACGGAATCAGTGAGCACGACAGCATAGCGGGTCCTCCAGGTTATGACACAAATGTTTGCCCTCTGCAGGAGAACAAATTTAATTAAGAATTAAATTAAAAATTGGTACGCCTTGCCACGGGGACATGGCACGGCAGTGTAGCATGGTAGCTGTTCACAACAGAGCCTCATGAATGACAACGTAACATAACGTAATATAATATAATGCAATATAATATAATGTAATATAATCTAATATAACACAATATAATATAATATACTGTAATGTCATGAATACAGCCTCTTGACAACCAGACAATTCACACCACAGTCACACCAGTCACATTAGAGTCGCACAAATAAAGCCTCTTGATCAATCAGACAATTTACACCACAGTCACATCAGGGTCACACGAATAAAGCCCCTTGATGAATCACCTTGATGAATCACCTTGACGAAACACTGACTTTTCCAGCCACCAGGCAGCCCTCCTTTTTCAAGCTCTTGACAATCAGACAATTTACACCACGGTCACATCAGGGTCACACGAATTAAGCCCCTTGATGAATCACCTTGATGAAACACCTCTATGAATCACCTTGACGAAACACTGACTTTTCCAGCCACCAGGCAGCCCTCCTTTTCCAAGCTCTTGACAATCAGACAATTTACACCACAGTCACATCAGAGTCACATCAGAATCACACGAATAAATGCTCTTGATGAATCACCTTGACACTGACTTCTCCAGCCACCAGGCAGCCCTCCTTTTCCAAGCGCCGAATCATTCTATCTTGACCACTCATCACTGCTGCCGCAATCGGAGCAATGCCTTGGGCATTCATTTGGAATGGATTCGCTCCATCTGACGTAGAACGGTTTAGGCAGTTAAGGGTTTAAATGGTTAAGGGTTTAAGTGGTTAAGGGTTTAGGTGGTTAAGGGTTTAGGTGACCATCTGACGTAGAACAGACGGGAGGGGGAAGCTGGTCAGAAATTGGGTTTAGGTTGTTTAGGTTTAGGTTCAAGTGGCTTAGGTTTAGGTAGTCAAGGGTTTAGGTGGTTCAGGTGGTTCAGGAAAATAAACCATGCCCTGTGCATTAGCTTGAAAGGGATTCACTCTGTTGTTGAATAGACCAGACCAGCTTTTGTTGTAGAACAGACCAGACAGACTGGTATTTTTTCCCCCTATCAGTAGCGATCGCTACCTGGGACCCTGTTTTGGCCAAACTTCAGCTACGGTGAGACTCGAAACTCGCCCTACCCCCTGACCCCCCGGGCCGACCCTTTTGGCCGCCCGCCCTAATATTACCAGGAGCCCAACCTTGAAAGACACCAAATCCCTGATGGCTATCAGAAGACCCCCTTTCTAAAAATGACATCAGTTCTGGAACAGGAAGTGTATGCAGCAGGGTAATTCAAAGCGCGCGCTTTTGCGCTTTTGAACGCTAACTTTTTGACCCCCTCTGCGCTTGAAGCGCAGTTTTTTGCATCCCCCTGTGGGCGCAGCAAGCAATTTATGCGCTTTTTGCACTACTAAGCCAGGAGGATGCCAGGAGCCATAGAAAGTCCGGCACGGCCCATGTTGGGGTATCGGGCAGTGGTTTCTATTAGGGGATCACGTGATCTATCGATACCCCCGGGTCCGGCGATATTCTGGGCACCTTCTCGGGGGGTACCCCCCCCCCCCCCCCTCCGGCCCCTTGCCAACTTTTTCCAAACTTTTTTCTGACTGCTCCATTTCATCTCTGGAGAAGTGCAACGACTTCGTCTTAATGCAAGCGTTCCAATTCCATACTTTCCAGACACCTGCTATGTAATTCAAGCTCAATTTCGAGTTCGAGTTCGAGTTCGAGTTCAAGTTTGAAACCTTGCTGTACCAGTGATCTGCTGCTTATCCTGGTCTGGGTTTGGCATGGATGTATCAATTAGCACTGCAAAGTCAAATGGGTCCATTGAGGAGTCTATTCACGACGGAAGTCCATCCAAGAGGCAGCATGTCGACCTGAGCGATAGCCGCCTGCTGTCTGACGACAATGACGGATGCACATGTCCTCTTTGTGCTTGGTCGGCAACTGATTTCACAGGGTCGCAACAGTTCGAGCAGCACAATAAGTTCTGCAAGGGTACTCAGGCCTAAGCATCAACAAGGGACAGCAAGCAGTCATAATCTGCAAGGCTTAGTACTTCAAGAAGTACAGCCAGAAGGCCAACTTGGATGATAAGGCGGCATGCACCAACACCCTGTTTGTGTGCCCCCACTGCTCAGCCACCATATGGAAGTACGGAATGGAGTCCCACCACAAGGAAAAGCACAGTGGTGTGGCTCAAGTACCCCCAATTGGGGCTTATGAGGTGGCACACATAGCAGCTGTGATGAGCAAGTTGAAGCCGCGACAGCCTCGACTATAGTTTCTTGTCTGATGTGCTTTTTGGAGACCAGAGCAAGTTGAAGGTCTGATAGGGGCCTAACCAACTTAACAATAGCTTCTATAATCATGGTGGGCTCAGGTGGGCATAACATTTAGACCTTTTGGTGGGTTTCATGTAGCAAGCCCATGCAGGTAACAGGCCAATACCAGGCAAGTCAGTTATAAACGATGTTGAAGGAAAGCAAGGAATTATAAGGAAGCTAAAATATTGAGCTATCTAGGGTGCATATTGTATTGATTTGTAATCGTGTTCAGGTCGTGTTTAAAAACAATCCACAACATTCCCTGGGGTTTTGAAAATGCAGGGTACTTAAGGAGATGATTTGCCACAACATGGGCTAGGTGTTATCTAAATTTGGTGGGGTGGGGTACCCCCCCCCCCCCCTTCTTGACTCTTCCAACTTTTTCTGGGGGGGTACCAGATATTTTTTGTATGTCACCCTCCCGACTAAGCGCAGTTTTTTTGTTTTCAAGTGCGCTAAAGCGCTGGCCAATTTGGCCATTTGAAGTACCCTGGTATGCAGTATGTATGTTTCTGTCCAGGGGTAGGCCAAATAGGTTAAAGGGACTTGCCCAACCGTGACAGGAAGGGCTTCAAAAGAAAAAGCATGAAGACATGAAATAATGGGAGATAGTATTATTGATTCAGTAAGAGAGTAAATAAATAGTTGGTACGCCTTGTTACGAGGCGTGAGGTTCAGGGGGCCAGCCCGGTTCCTTTCACTGGGGCCAACCACAGTAAGAGTTATAATGCATTTCATCTCAAGCAGCTGCGAGTAATACAAATTATAATTGAGCAATAAATCAACTGGCTTCATCTGACGTCGGTAAAACAATTGTTTTGGATTCAGTTAATCAGTGTTTTCGTTTTCGTTTTAGCCCCTCCTGATATCATGGTTAGGCAAGTACGGAAGTACCTTAATACTATTTGGCTACCCCTGGACTGTAACAACATACACCCTTGTTGAACAGACCTGAAACTTCACAGGGCAGACAGTGAAAATCAGCATGAGGACTACAAGCAACAGAAGCATAATGTACATCAATCACAACACTTTTTCCCCTGATAACGCTTCGCCATTCTGTCGCTGCATGGCGACGCATGGGCGAGGCTTAACTAGTCAGTCATTGGGCAGCGCGTCGCATCAAGTCGCTCAATTTGCGGCGCGTCGCACACTAAATAATTGCATCACAACATGTGTGTTCAGCAAACTACGGGGAGCATGCATGCAGCAAGTTTGAGTTACTGGAACTATCAGCAACAGCAAAACAATCCTCTACATCACAACGCTTTCTGCTGGATTCATGCTGGATTCATGCTGGATCAATGCCGGATTCATGCGGCTTTCTGCTGGATTCATGCATTTAAGCGGCTTTAAGCTGGATTCATGCTGGATCAATGCTGGATTCATGCGGCTTTATGCTGGATTCATGCATTTAAGCAGCTTTATGCTGGATTCATGCATTTAAGCGGCTTTAAGCTGGATTCATGCTGGATCAACGCTGGATCAATGCGGCTTTATGCTGGATTCATGCATTTAAGCGGCTTTATGCTGGACTCATGCTGGATCAATGCTGGATTAATGCAGCTTTATGCTGGATTCATGCATTTAAGCGGCATTATGCTGGATTCATGCTGGATTCATGCTGGATCAACGCTGGATTAATGCGGCTTTATGCTGGATTCATGCATTTAAGCGGCTTTAAGCTGGATTCATGCTGGATCAATGCTGGGTTCATGCGGCTTTATGCTGGATTCATGCTGGATCAATGCTGGATTCATGCGGCTTTATGCTGGATTCATGCTGGATTCATGCTGGATCAACGCTGGATTAATGCAGCTTTATGCTGGATTCATGCATTTAAGCGGCATTATGCTGGATTCATGCTGGATCAATGCTGGATTCATGCGGCTTTATGCTGGATTCATGCATTTAAGCGGCTTTAAGCTGGATTCATGCTGGATCAACGCTGGATCAATGCGGCTTTATGCTGGATTCATGCATTTCAGCGGCTTTATGCTGGACTCATGCTGGATCAATGCTGGATTAATGCGGCTTCCTGCTGGATTCATGCATTTAAGCAGCTTTATGCTGGATTCATGCTGGATTCATGCTGGATCAATGCTGGATTAATGCAGCTTTATGCTGGATTCATGCATTTAAGCGGCTTTAAGCTGGATTCATGCTGGATTCATGCTGGATCAGCGCTGGATTCGTGCGGCTTTCTGCTGGATTCATGCATTTAAGCGGCTTTAAGCTGGATTCATGCTGGATCAATGCTGGATTCGTGCGGCTTTCTGCTGGATTCATGCTGGATTCATGCTGGATTCATGCTGGATTCATGCTGGATGAATGCTGGATTCATGCGGCTTTATGCTGGATTCATGCATTTAAGCAGCTTCATGCTGGATCAATGCTGGATTCATGCGGGTTTCTGCTGGATTCATGCATTTTAGCGGCTTTATGCTGGATTCATCTGTATGCTTGAAGTTCTCGATTTATTACTCTCACAGCCAAGTACTCCATTTATTACTCATACAGCCAATTACTCCATTTATTACTCATACAGCCAATTACTCCATTTATTACTCATTCAGCTAATTGCTTCATTTATTACTCATACAGCCAATTACACAATTTATTACTCATATAGCTGATTACTCCATTTATTACTCATACAGCCAATTACTCCATTTATTACTCATGCAGCCAATTACTCCATTTATTACTCATATAGCTGATTACTCAATTCATTACTCATACAGCCAATTACTCAATTCATTACTCATATAGCTGATTACTCCATTTATTACTTTTACAGCCAATTACTCCATTTATAACTCATACAGCCAATTACTCCATTTATTAATTGTATAGCCAAGTACTCAATTTATTACTCATGTTACCAATTACTCGATTTATAACTAATACAGCCAATTACTAGATGTGTTAATCATATATCCAATTACTTTTTTTATTACTCAAACAGCCAATCACTCAATTCATTACTCATATAGCCAAGTCCACTACACTCTTCAAACACGAGCAATCAGCAGGTAATAATCATAGTTTGAAAAACAACAGACTCATATATCCAAGTCCACTGCACTCTTCAAACACAAGCAATCAGCAAGTAATAATCATAGTGTGAAAAACAACAGACTCATATAGCCAAGTCCACTACACTCTTCGAACACGAGCAATCAGCAGGTAATAATCATTGTATGAAATTGACATCCATTCATCTTCAAACAAATATCACCTTGCTGAATGCTGGGGTGCATCATAATTAGGGAACGGCAATATGATTTCATATGATGCCAGCAGTCTGACTAGGCTCAAGTTACCATTTATATACAAAACCATATGATGCAGTTTGTATGATATCATATGATATCGTTCTTGCCACTGGTCAACATTCAATGCCGCTTTCTTATTCCCCATAGTCGGGCTCATAGCTCATCTCTACATCTACCTGGATTTGTAAAATTACTGTGTCATGCATAGGGTGGGGTGGCACAAAATATGCCTGGTACAGTGTAACAGATGTCGAGAATCAATACCAAAATCAGTTGGACCAGCATCCAGGTCAACACGATATATCGGTCCATAATCATAATGGATTAGACACACTGCAAATTAAGGGGGTCTTCTGCTCCCTTTTTGCACCCTTTGTGCATCCTTCCCACCCAGAATGCATCCCCTTTGGAGCCAAAATAAAGGGGTGCCTTAGGCCCCCCAAATTGTGGGGTCATCTGCACCCTTTTCTGCACCCCACGGCATCCTTCCCACCCTGAATGCACCCTTTGAAACCAAGTAAAAGGGGTGCCATAGGCCCCCCAAATTTAGGGGGTCTTTTGCACCCTTTTCTGCACCCCCATGGCATCCTTCCCATCCTGAATGCACCCTTTGAAACCAAGTAAAAGAGGTGCCATAGGCCCCCCAAATTTAGGGGGTCTTTTGCACCCTTTTCTGCACCCCCATGGTATCCTTCCCACCCTGAATGCACCCTTTGAATCCAAATAAAAGGGGTGCCATAGGCCCCCCAAATTTAGGGGGTCTTTTGCTCCCTTTTCTGCACCCCCATGGCATCCTTCCCACCCTGAATGCACCCTTTGAATCCAAATAAAAGGGGTGCCATAGGTCCCCCAAATTTAGGGGGTCTTCTGCTCCCTTTTCTGCCCCCCATGGCATCCTTCCCACAAAGAATGCACCCTTTGAATCCAAATAATAGGGGTGCCATAGGCCCCCCAAATTTAGGGGGTCTTCTGCACCCTTTTCTGCACCCCCGTGGCATCCTTCCCACCCAGAATGCACCCTTTGAATCCAAGAAAAAGGGGTGCGGAAGACCCTCAGTTAGCAAGGGTAACAGTGATCTTGCTTAATTGGCACAGAAGCGGCCACCTATTTGAGTGCCTGGGCATGGAAGTAGCTCATATAATCTGCTCATAACCAGCACTTTTTTTTCAAATTTGAAAGTGGGTTTTTCTAGCTTTATGGTTTTAGGCCTCTACCAGGGAAAGCGTTTGAGTGCTTTACATAGGTTTTTATGGCTATTTGTAGCTTTTCGATGCATGTAGGCTGATTTAGGGCACACAAAAAACTTTTTTTTTTACTATTTTTATAGCGATATTTTCGCCAAAACGGGGTCAAAACTAGCAATCGCTATATGAAGCGGTACAAAAAGCCCTGCTCATAACCTGCTTAAATCAAAAACCTGAGCACTGATTCCAAGCACACTGCCACGTTTGGTGCCTTCCTCAACTGTAAGAAATGAGCTATGAGCTCTGTTTTTAAAACCTTGCCTCAAGGATTCGAACTCACACACACAGGCTCACAGGCTCACACACACAGACCCACACACACAGACGCACAGATGCACACACACAGACTCACACACACAGACGCAAGCACACAGCCTCACACACACAGACCCACACACACTCAGGCTCACACTCACACACACGCACACACACAGGCTCGCACACACACTCACACACACAGGCTCACACACAGACACACAAAGGGGCCGAAGACCCCCCAAATTTGCAGTGATACATGTGAAATGAAACATATTTGTCACGAAGCATAATGGTAGACAAGGTCAGGTAAAGGGCTCGCAGGTGCAGACACTTACACAGTCATATACAGTAATACACTGGCAGTCACTTACACAGTCATACACAGGTAGACACTTACACAGTCATACACCATCATAAGTCATACCCACTCATAAGTCACACACAGTCATAAGTCATACACAGCCGTACACAGTCATACACAGTTTTAAGTCATACACAGGCAGACACTCACACAGTCACAAGATGAACAGTATCAAGCCGCCCCTCGAGTGAAACACACTGATGAATGGCCTCTCTAGTGCAGCACAGCACAGCACAGCAGTTACTCACGTTTGATCAGAGCATCCACCATCTCGTAGTTTGAGTGCAGCACAGCTTCGTGGAGAGCACTGCCTCCAGAGGTGCTGACAATGTTAATGTAATCCACTGCTGCTCCCTTCTCCACCAGCTGTGTCCAGCAAGCAAGCAAGCAGAAAGACAATTGGTTCAGCATTCCTTGAGTGCCAACATTCTTTGCCGCATCAAAGGCTGCATCAGGAGATTCAACCACTCACCCATTTTGCTACCTCGACAAAATTGTTCGCTGCGGCGATCATCAACGGAGTGTAGCCTTGGGTGTTTCGGAATCCCATGCACCAATCCATTTCCGCGGTTGAGCACTCCTCATGTAGGTGCTGCATCTCCTCCAAAGCATTCCTCGACACCAGCGTCATGAATCCCTGTGCTGTAGGCATCGAGGGCAACCCTTCAACGTCAGAGCGGACTAGTGCGTCTGCGCAGGGATGCAAGCTTCCTGCTACAGTTCAAACGGAAAGGGTCGAGGAGAATGGCGTGAAGCGCATTGTAGCGTTTCAGGAGCTCGCATTCTAGAAATCATGGCGTAGTGGAAGTCATTGCCGCAGGCTTGAAAGAGGCATTCGTCCCCTCTGCTTCGGCCAGCTTGGACGAAATTCCAGCGTTGCGTCGCGTTGGAAAAGGAGAAATCAGAACAGTATGTGATGGTGCTCGTAGAAGCAGTAGAAGTAGATGCCGTAGGAAAGCGGGTAGAAAATTAGTACGCCAACCGGGCGTGATGGATAGATATAATTATTGGGAGTACTAGGGCAGTGACGGGCAGTGAGCCCGAGTGAGCCCATCGTACCGACGGCAGGACCTCACGACACCGGACACCGGACCCCGCGACCGGACCCTAGCGACTAGGCAGCGAAGTTACTGAGCTGCAAAACGCAGGGCTGGCAGCTACCGGCAGCTACCATGGCACGTCCCGGTCGGACTCGGACGGGGTGGTCCCCGCCTTAGGATATGCAGGGAGCTGGTTGGATATTGGACAGCGGAAGTCCATTTCTCAGATGTAATTACCTGATTTTCTAGTTTTCTCTAGCCTTCCCAACCTCCAACTTCTTCTGAGCTTCTGACTATCTCTATCTCCAGTCTAAACCTTTTAGACCCTTTCCTCCTCGTTGGCAGCATTTTGGCTGCTTACCTTCTTAGTCTGTTTTTTTCATAATCGGAATATGGAGAAGGCATACCTATAAGATTTCATTACAAGATGCGTCAATCAGCATGGAGAAGATTGATGAAGGAAACGACAGTACCGCGGATAGGTACTGCCTGGCAAGGCACGTGATATTATTGTCCGAGTTTCATTTCTTCTCTAGAGTGACAATAGAGCACGTATGCCTCACTGCCTGTCGTGCCTTCTGCAGTGCCGTTGGCCAGCTACGGTCACGTGCCATGCCGGCAGTACCGATATGCAGTATGCTTCATTTGTCGAGTCCGTCCTGATGGACGTTATCCAAACTGTAAGAAGCTATTATCTGTACCACTCTTCCCGTCTCCCAAACTCCGGAAAGTGAAACGTGACCATAGCTGGCCAACGGCACTGCAGAAGGCACGACAGGCAGTGAGGCATACGTGCTCTATTGTCACTCTAGAGACGGCATGAAAGCAGGACAATAACATCCCCCCAATTCCTGGTATCCTTCATACAGAAGAATTCCGGGAAGTAGGAGAGTTAAAAACTAGAGGGACAAAATGAATAAAATATCCAGGCACAATAACTGTAACTGGTCAGGCTTGTCAAGAGATCAAATAGTAAAATTATACTGACTGTGGCAAGGAGGGTAGGCACAGTAAAGGTGGTAACCTTATATAAAGAACTCTAAATCACTGAGCTAGGTTGGCAACTTAAGGAGCTGCCAGGAAGGTACAGACTTAATTATAATATGAGTCCATCAGAGGAAGGGAGACATATACAATCATACCTGAGGTCAGCTAACTTATCCCCCCCCTGATTGGGAAGTCTAAATCTAGAAAGACTTGTCAAATCAAGGATGACATCAGGATAACTGAATCAGAGGCGACAGGTACCAATGTTCATGGCAGGAATTGTTGTAGGCCGGATTATATACCGGCTACTGAGTTGCTCAGAGAAGCCAGTATGTAGTCACTGACTGGCTCTGCAATGTGCACATGTCCATGTGATCACGTGCACCGCCGTGCAGTACTGCTGTGTCTCTCCGGTGTCTCGCAGTCTCACACTCTACAGAGAACTTCAGGTTATGGTTAGCCCAACACGCACGCACATTGATCTATCGCGCTGGTAATTTCGCTTTGAAGCAAGTCGGCTCGCCGAGAACCAGTTACATTTGTCGCTACTCATCCAAGACCGCAGCGCCACTACATCAATTACTGCCATGTCCGCCTGCCAATGCTCAGCAAAGTCCTCATCTTAAGTCCACGATTAAAGAGAGCAAGTCCGAGCTGCAAGTCTCGGTCCTCTGTGTCTCCGCATATGACTACCACCAGTGATAATTGAAGATCTCCAGAAGAGTCTTCAACGCAACTGAGAAGGTTTGCCAGTGACCCCCTCCCCCTTCGCTCTGTTTTTTTGGCATTTGAGCCCACTTTTGAATCTCTGAATTCAAACTCCTCCACAATCACCACCACCCCGCGCCAACTCCACCAAGACTGCTACCTCCTCGCCCCCATCTCCTTTCCTCATTCTCCAACATTACTCTCTTGACTACGATCCCCTGTAACCTGCGACCAAGACAGTGTATCTTCAGCCCCCTCACTTCCTAGATCTGGCCATAGCCAATCTATCAAATGATGGGGCAGACCGTTTTTGCCTTCGACGAGCGATGATCTCAACATCTACCGTCCCATCCACCCCTTCGTCTATGAGGGGACGCTTTTTCAATCCTGGGACTCCATCATGACTCCCATGATCGATGGTATGATCTCCCCTACTCCCTCAGTGCACATCAACGAGCATGAACCCATCATTTCCCTTTCATCAAGACACTTCATGGCATCCCTCACTATCCTCAAATACCTTGAAGCTTGCATTAGCCTCAAAGTCACCCACCTGATCTCAGATCCCATTGCTATGATGGCTTGTATCAGATCAGACTAGTCCCCTGCCATTCATCATGCCCTCACTGCTCACAGATATAGCTCAGAGATCAGCAAGAACTGGATCCTTGATACTGGAGCCACTCACCACATGACAGGCAATCCTAACCTCCTGTATGACATCAAAACTGTTAAACCCATCCTAGATAGTCAGGACTGCAGCTGGCACAATAGTCATAACAAAAGTAGGACGGGCATGCATCAAGGGAGACAGTGGAAACATTATCATCCTAAGACAGGTGTATCTTACTGACAGCAAAGACACACCCAACCTGCTCTCCTATAGTGTGGCATGCAAAGCAAACCCCACTATCATCAGCCTCATGGAAGGAACCACATGCATCATCAAAATTGGCAAGGAAACTTACCTCAATGCCTACAAACACAGAAGCCTCTACCTCATCCCCACACGAAACCCTCTACTCAGTGGTCCTGAAGGCATTGCTATGGCAGCAGTCACTAGAGGGACCATAGAAGATGCATCCCTGTGGCACTCCCGTTTTGCACATGTAGGATACTCAGGCCTCAGTAGGCTAGTCACATATGAAATGCTCACAGGCATCAAAACTACATCCAGAGAGTTCAAGAAAATGATCAACATCCCCTGTGAAATCTGCATCCTTTCCAAGATGGACAAAAAACCCTACCGTCAACACCTCTAGCCATCATCCACATAGACATGAGGGGAAAATGAGGGTACCTAGTCTCAATGGCAGCCTGTTCTTCCAAGGCATCCTAGATGACAGCTCAAAATACTCCATAGTGACCTTCCACAATACAAAGAACACTGTCCCCAAAGACACCATCACAGAGCTTGAACGCTATGAGAACCTGACTGGAAAGAAAATTTGAAAAGTCTTCAGTGACAATGCTACAGAATGCTGCGGTGCAGAGTTCACCACATGGTGCAAAAGCAAAGGCATCACCCAAGAGTTCACTGTTCCTGGCAATCCATCTACCAATGGGGCTGCTGAACGTCTCAACCGCACTTTGCATGACAGATCCACAACACTACTGCTGACCTTCAAGTTCCCTAACAGGTACTGGGCTGAGATGGTCAAATCAGCAAACACCATCAGAAACCTCTCACCCTCCAAGGAATCAGACAAGACTCCCTATGAGATGTTCCATGGAACCAAACCCAAAGTTGACCACCTTAGGATCATTGGCTGCACTGCCTACGTCCACATCCCTGCCAAGTCCAGAGAATTCAAGTTTTGCACCGTCAGCCAAGATCACTAGACTGGTTGGATGCTCAGACAATAGAAAAGCTTTCAGGGTAGTAGATGAAAACCACAAGATCTATGATGCCAGGGGCATTACCTTCAATGAACATGAAAATCTTGCAGGACTCAGAGGCTTCCCAGGTCCAGAAGACACAGTCCTAGGAGAATATGTACCATCGATCCCCACTGAGCCAGATCTAGACCAGAGACAAAAACCACCTGCACAACCATTCAGGCAACACTCCAACAGACCAATACAAGTCTGGGGGGACATACATCTCTATGGCACACAGCTATGACACCTCCCTCACCCCTAACACTGTCCAGCAAGATAGTATCCATCCACGGCACAGTGCACCAGTCCAGCAAGCTCACAGTGAACATGTCCATGAGAACAACCCCACTGAACAAAACCCTACTGAGCATGAACAACAGCGTGCACGAGCATGATGAGCATGAGCATGAACAACACCATGAACAACACCATGAGCATGATGAGCATGAGCATGAACAACAGCATGAGCATGAGCTTCCTCCACCACATCCCAACATCATGTCAGATTCCACTCAGCCACATCCTCACTTCTGCACTGACCCTGCCCTGGACATCACTCCACCCGACCCATTGAGAAGATCGGACAGAGCCACTAGGAAGCCAGACTTCCTCAGCTGCCTAGCAGCCTCTGAAGTTCCTATCCCCAGGAATGAAAAAGAAGCTCTCTCCAGTGAATACTCTGAAGAATGGATTTCTGCCATGACAAGACTCACTGCCTTCTCAGACATGAAGACCTGGTCATTGTCAGAACTTCCATCAGGCTCCAAAGCCATTGGCACCAAGTGGGTCTTTGACCTCAAACGTCTAGTCTCATGATAGATTGACCGATTCAAGGCAAGACTGGTGGCCAAAGGCTATGCTCAACGCCCAGGCATGGACTTTGATGAAGTAGTTGCCCCAGTAGTTGCCTCAAGCTAGCAACAATCCGTTTCATCCTGTCTATGGCTGCAGACCCAGAAGCCCATCTAGACCAGCTAGATGTATCCACTGCCTTCATGAATGGCATTGTTGAAGATCTACTGCACTCAGCCCCCTGGATTTGCGAAGGACCACGGGGTCTGCCGCATGTGGTAATGTCTCTATGGCCTGAAGCAGGCATCTCGACAATGGTACCTCAAAGTCAAGGAAGACATGATGGGCATTGGATTCAAAGAAGTGGATGTTGACCAAGGCCTCTCCATTCTGCCTGGAGAGTCCGACAGACCCCTCATATGGGTCCTCCTCTGGGTAGATGACTTCCTGCTCCTCTCCTTCAAAAAGGACATCCTCCAGAAGTACACGACTGCCATCATGGCCCTCTACAAAAACAGAGACCTTGGAGAACCCTCTGTCTTTGTTGGGTATGAGATCACCAGAAACAAATCTGCTGGGACCCTCCACATCTGCCAGTCACGTTTCATCAAGCAACTTCTGAAGTCCCACAGCATGCTGATAGAACCTGGCAGTACCAGATTCCCTATCCCCCTCCAACCTGATGCCTTGCTCCCCTCCCATGAAAAAGGCACCCCTGAATCAGGCCTTCCCCTTGCACAGATTGTGGGGTCTCTCAACTACCTAGCAGTCAACACAAGACCAGACATTGCCCAAGCTGTCAACCGTCTTGCCAGACACAGTGCCCACCCTCTGCATGACCACATGGAGGCAGCAAAAGGTATACTGAAATACCTAGCATCGACCCCAGACCATGGCATCACCTACACCAGCTCAAAGAGACTGCTGACAGGACACTGTGACTCTGACCATGCAGCCTGCCCCATCACAAGAAAGTCTACCACAGGCTGGGTATTCCTAAACCAAGGAGGGGCAATAGCATGGGCATCCAAGATACAATCCTCAGCCACAGCACTCTGAAGCACAGAAGCAGAATACATGGCTGCCAGCTCTGCAGCACAAAAAGCCATGTGGCTCAGGAAACTGCAGTTCTGTGCCACAGGTATTCAGCCCCCAGCACTCACCATCAACGGTGACAAACAAGCGGCACTGAGTGCATGGAACCAAGAGAAACTATCCACCCGCCTCAGGCACATGGAAACCAGGTTTCACTTCCTCAAAGAGGAGTCCAAGAAACAAGGTACCAGACTCAACTGGATCCCCACTGCAGCCAACATGGCAGACATGTTCACCAAAGCACTCCCCATAAACAAGTTCTGTGACTTCAGGAACCAGATTGGCTGCCTAGGAAATAGCCTCTTTCAGTGATATACATTGGCGTAGTGGTAGACTAAATCACTTTAAGAATGAAGAGTCGGGGGTTCGACTCCCCCTTCGGTCGCTCTTGGCGTTGAAGGTCGTCGTCAACCGCGATGGTAGCTTGTCCAGTTGAGGTAGGAGACTGCTCCCCACACGCATACGACGGGCTCCCTTAACACCACGCCCCACCAGGCATTATCATTACCTGCCTAGGAAATGCCCACTAGTCATAATTTGATCAAATGGTGACATCTCTGTTTTTTCCCACTCCCTGTCCAAAATCATGGGGGGGCCCGTACACCGTCACCATTGATGTTTACTGTCATCCATACCCTGTATCTCCTGCAGTTTGAACCTTCTCTGCAGCACCCGTTTAGATTCACTGCAGCTTCCCCACCTCAAGTAGCACAGACTAAACTCGCACCTTCCCTGCAGCTTCATTGTCTGAATGACTCCCTTTTTATATCTAGACTTACTTTTTTAGCCCCTCAGTTAACTCCAGGAATTCTTGTTCACAAGAATACCTAGAGTTTGGGGGGATGCTGTAGACCGGATTAAATACCGGCTACTGAGTTGATCAGAGAAGCCAGTGTGTAGTCACTGACTGGCTCTGCAATGTGCACGTGTCCATGTGATCACGTGCACCGTTGTGCAGTACTGCTGTACTTCCACCGACTAGTATATCATGCTCGCTCCTGCGGCATCTCGCTATCAATTCTATACTGTAATCTATCAGTTGCAACTATCTCTCCGGTGTCTCGCAGTCTCACACTCTACAGAGAACATCAGGACTTAAACTAAGTAGTCCAGCATAGGGAGCAGTTTAAATGCAAAGGTCATCAGACTATCCCCCCCATAATTTGGGAGCTCCCTGAATGGATCCTCAAATTAAGGATGACATTATGAGAGTAACTTAAAGTAGGGATCCCCCGCTGGCTCATAAATATCAGTGGAATGATAAGATGAGATACTTCCATTATTATCTTTAAGAATAAATATGTAGACTGGATAGTAAATAAGACTGTCCTGCAGGAGGTATGATAGGACGGGCAGAGGCGCCAATGTTTATAAGAGGCAGAGAATCTCAGAGGAAGATAATCTTGGAGGAACATGCGGCAGTACAGGGATTATTTCCTACAGACATCTAGTCCTACTATAAAGGTCCATGGTGCCAGAAGGCATGGCCACTAAGTGCCATGGGGAAAGTAGCCGGTCTGGCAGGGAAGTGCCAATCTGAAGGGGCTGCTAGGAGCTGCAGGTGTATGTTGCCCAAACCCTCACTGTTATAGAACTGTCCAGCTGCCCCGGCGCCGTTCAGTCTCGGCATTGATTTTTGCTGAGTAAGTAACAATATCCTCTCTCTCTCTCTCTCTCTCTCTCTCTCTCTCTCATACTTTACTTTTGCCCAGTCTGGAGGGCGGTATGGTCCAGACACTGTTGTTAAAGGCCACGGTAACGGGAGTTCGAGCCCCGCTGCCGGAAGACAGAGGGCGTCCCGGGTCCGTTCTTTCGAGGGCGGTAATGATCCACTGCCAGGGCAAGCGCCACTTGTAATCTTTCTTCTTTCTAGGTACCCGAATGAAAAAAACCACCAGATTTTTGGAAGAAGGGATTACACCAATTAAATGTCCGTTAGTGTGTTAGTCCGGCTGTCGCAAAACAACATTTCAGTTTTCATGGAAAACATCAAAAACCTTGAACATTCTATACTTTAGATGAATTATAAAACGTATTTACACCCAGACAAATTCTCACGAGAGCACATATGAACATCACAATATAAGAAAAGGAGCTAAGGTTTGTGTTTTTTGGGCCGAAAGGTACAATTAACGGGTCACATTTCTAAACAATTCAAATTTGTAACATCCAAACATGTGCGCAGACATAGGTTTGGGAGCAGAATTGCAGTCAAAAAATCTGAGGCGAAACACTGAGAGTCAATATGATTTCACAAAAACTACGAACCATGGGGAGCAACTTTAGGATTTACTGCTTGATTGCTTTGCAAGTCCGATCAAGAGTCAAAATTGCACCAAGGCACGTCCAGTTGGCTCTTTTATCAAGATTGGTGAGGTAATGCAGTGGCCTCGTAACACCAGCACCTCCTCCTCGTTTGATTTTGGCTTTGAAGTCCTGCGCAATCATCATATATTTTGATAAGAATGCTTATATTTTGATAGTTTATATATTTATTCGATTACAATTACATTTCCTGGTAAATTATTTGTACTCCCAAAGACGGCGAGCAGCCAAATTGCTGGCTGAAACCATGTAACCAAGTTCAAGGCAGTCATCATAAGGAGTAGAGTGGATAAGTTTGAGCCTGAATGCATTGTCTATGTCGCCCACACAATCTCTTTTAAGAGCCTAAATTGCCCAGGCCCAACATATTTGTCTAGGAGCTCAAAGTGTAAGTGCATGGACTGGTCATTTTGAGCCTCACTGCGCATTTTGCGCAGTTTTTTCAACCCCCTGTGGGCGCAGCGCGCAGTATTTGTGCTACAAAGCGCTGACCAATTTGACTTTTGTGTGCTTTGAGCGCTGGCCAATTTGACAAAATGTAGTAACCTGCTCCACACAGCACCAGCTCTATGCCAAGATAATAATGATTAGCTAATGATCTCGATCAGCCTTAAGGCAATACAACTACATCTCACCTGTTCCGACTTAGTGGCATAGTGGTACACGGAGGCAAGTTGATGCGTGCTGTTCGTGTTCCTCCCTAATTGGATGGGTCGCCTCAGTTCATCCACCAAGAAGCTGCAGTCAGCAGAGTTACAAGGGATGAGTTATTTACGCACAAACATGAAGAAGTCCTAGGCACGTTGCTAGCGTCGCGGAAAATTGGCGGAGAGTGTTGGCTGTCGGAGCGACAAGTGGTACTGGAATCGAGTGCAGTGGACCGAAGCTAGGGTTCACGACAGGGCCAGGGGCCAGTGAGGGCTAGGGTTGAGTGCTGAAAAACAAACAAACAAACAAACAATTAACACGACAAACAAAAGAACAGACAACAGGATCAATCAGGGGGCTCCCACCCCTCAGAAAGGGGGGCTCCGCAAAAAAAATGAAGGGTGGGAATAGTTGAGCTTTGTATGTTTTTGTCACATACAGTCCAGGGGTAGGCCAAATAGGCTACAGGGACTTACCCAACGATGGAAGGATGGGCTTCAAACGAAAAGGCACTGTGAGCTGTAGCTATTGATAGTTTGTGTTTGTGCATGTGGATGGCACTTCACTATCAAAGAAGTGCTATGCTGCCATGCATGCAAGGTTGCCGAGTGCCAATACAATATAGTGCATGATTGCATGGAATTCGAAAATAGGCAGCAGCAGTACTTACAATAGTTACGCATATGAAATAAATTAATAAAATAAATAGCTGAAGCAATGCTGCTTAGTTGAACCAACCAAACCATGCTAACGTGCAGAGCCGATACCGGGCCATGCACACATAGACACACACAAGGCACTTCCTGTCTTTATGGCGCTCACGTGTTGTTGTTTAATGCCCTCTCAACTTACTTGTTTCCGTCGGTAACTGTGAAGCCAGCTCTGTGAGGGGAGTACATATATGGTCCATACGCGGTGTTAACAAAAGTCTTGAACTGTGTGTTGTAGTTGCTGAACGGATGTGCACACCTGTGCACGGCCGGCGAGACATTTTAGTTCAGCTGCAGAGCGGACAGTGAAGCAGGGTTTTCTTGAAGGTGCTACTTGTAGCATAAGTGCTAAATTGTGAGCCTTGGTGTTTGGGGGTGCTGCGATTGAGCCTCTCAGGGTTGCTTTTGGGGAACAAATGCAGCTAGTAGCACCCCAAAAGGTAATGATAACCCCTGGTGGGGCGTGGTGTTAAGGGAGCCCGTCGTACGCGGGTGGGGAGCGGTCTCCTACCTCAACTGGACAAGCTACCATCGCGGTTGACGACGACCTGCAACGCCAAGAGCGACCGAAGGGGCAGTCGAACCCCCGACTCTTCATTCTGAAAGCGACTCAGTCTACCACCAGACCAATGTATATCACTGAAAGAGGCTAGCACCCCAAAGACTACTAGGAGCACCATGGTGCTACTTTGAGACACCAGTTCAGTTCCTTGGAAAAACCTGCAGTCATCACCTTTTAGTTCAGCTGTAGAGTGGGAAGTGCAGGCTATTGCATTTGGCAATGGGGGTTAGCGAGCAGCAAATGATAACGTGCAGTTTTCAAAGTATACGAGATTGTACAAAGCCACGCAGCTGGTGTCCATTAATTGCTGCTAGAAAAATATTTTAGTATATTTTAGTATATTTTAGTATACTAGAATGCACATGACAGATACATGATGACATGACTGATACACCCGGCTGTTGTGGCTGTACCATGAGTCTCATCCAGGGCTTGCGCACCATGAGCCCTAGATTACAAGCTAGACACGTCCTATGCAGCGTCATAAATGTCGCAAGCGACGCGAAAATTGGCGGAGAGTGTTTGCAACAGATCGACAGGTGGTAACAGACTGGAGCTGACTAAAGCTAGTTAGTTATGAGACAGTTGGCTGACGTGCCAGGCTTCATTTTGTCGGTCGGTCAGTCGGTCGGTCGGTTGGACAGACTAAGGGGTGAACCTGGTGGGTCACACCCCCCAGGAGGGGGGGCTCCGCCAAAATGACAACCCAATGAATTGAGACGGTATGTATGTATGTATGTTGTTACAGTCCAGGGGTAGGTCAAATAGGCTTAAGTAACTTGCCCAACCATGACAGGAGGGGCTATAACGAAAAAGGAATGATGAACTGAATCTGAACAATCATTTTGCCGACGGGGGCCTGGCAGTACAAATTCTAGACTCACTTTGTGTAGCTCTCCACCACGCTTTTCACTGGTCTGGACTTGTGCCCACTAGAGCCAAGCAGCATCCAGTACAAACTGACTCCTCCATACTCTGCATATCTGAGATTGAACATGGTGATGTTTACAGATGCTCCAATACTGGGACGAGCATGAAATGCGCATCGCACTCTGGGTTTGCTAGGACTGAGCCTTGCACATGGTCAACTAGCATGGGGCTACAAATGATTTCCACAGTTTTTCATTTTTTTACTCCGACGACGCGACGCCATTCCGTTGCTATCCTGTCGCTGCATGGCGACGCATGGGTCTGGCTAAAGTAGTCAGAACTGCCCCTCCGAACCCCCCGGGATCCGCAGGATTAGCCAGACCCTATCACGATTGTATCCACCGGAAGTACGTTATTGACTTGGGAAAATACGTAATTGATAGGGTCTGCTCATACTACTTCACAGATAAGCGGTAGGTGCATTGGTAGGGTAGTATGAGCAGACCCTGACACAATCGTATACATCGTAAACCTGGAGCCTAAAGGAGAAGACACAAAGATAAGCATAGGATTCATAGCACACCTATATATGCTTTTTTTTCAAATCTGAAAGTGGGGTTTTTCTAGCTTTATGGTTCTAGGCCTCCTCCTGGGACAGCGTTTTAGTGGTTTCTGTAGCTTTTTGTAGCTTTTTAAACTTTTTGTAGCTTTTTGGGGCAAAAAAAAATGTTTACTTTTTCTATAGCGATAATTTCTCCAAAACGGGGTCAAAACTAGCGATCGCTATATGTAGCGGAAAAAAATATCCCTGACACGTATATATACTTTTAAAGTACGATATCGTGGATGTACATACTGCATGCTATATCATACAATACTTGCTGTATGATATATCGTACAATATCGTACAGTATTGCAGCGTATTGTACAATGTATTGAACAATAACGTATGATAATCTTGGAACCAGAACGATGCTAACAACACTACACAAATGCATCTTGTCTAACAAAGAGAACACTGACACTAGACTCACTGCTGCAAGAATTTATTGATGGAGGGCATGGCTGCGCTGTGCATGACGATGAACTCATCAACATCAATGAAGCCCATGAAAGCGTGCTTGTCACTATGCCTGTTGACCAACATGAGCAGAGAAGGTGGTTGGAATACAGTTTTTTTATTTGTAAAATAAGGATTAACCTCATGGGTTGGGTTTCCCCAAGCAACGTTGGGGAGAAAGGTTTATGCATTTCCAAATAGGATGCATGTAATCTGAGTTGTTCAGAATGCAAAATAGCACAGACTGTAACAACTGTAACTGGACTGTAACAACATACATTTAGGTGGCAGGTGGCAAGCGCGATAAGGCAGTGCAACAAGCAGCATGAACAAAGCAGGTATGCGCCCAAGGTGCTCGTGTCAATAACAACATACAAACAAACATGGTCAAACAAGCAATGAGCAGTCTCATTGACACACTAGCTCACCGTTCCAAGCAATCCTTATACGCCTTGCCTTGGATTGTAGCCGAAAACCGATCGAGAGAGTCGGCGAATCCATCCTTTGGGCCTAATTTTTTGTGGGTACCTACACAACTGGCAAGGAGGCTGATCAGTACTTCGCAATTCAAAAACAAACATCCAAATGAGTAACAAGACAGGACAGTGGGTCTCATGTTTAGTTGTAAGAATAGGAATCAGTGTTTTTACGTACCACCATGGATCACACTCAGGATGTGTCATTTTTTCATGAGATTATTCACTTGCTTGGCAAACTTCTGAGAGCTCTAGTGCCATATGGCAGCAGGATAACCTGCTAATAGTCTATATCTCTGGTATATGTACCTTAAATGCAGTATCTTGACATCTCGAGTATGCCTTTTCAACATCCCCATTGGTCTAGCGTCCCGCTACACATACACAATCAACGCGACTCTAGGACCCACCATTGAAAGGCTGCACCTCAACAAATCCCGACTTGACATGCTCTTCGACGTCAAGTGCCAGTGGTCGTTCACTGTTGTGATCATACAAGTAGACCTTGTCTATGCCTGTCAAAGACATTCAAGGGTGAGTTGAAGTTAGAGAGTGTTGTCCAACTGATATTATCATAGCTCGAGTTAGCAATGATGATTCGTGCCTGACTCTTTGTGCTCCTAGCGTAGGCAAATCACGAGCTTACTCTGCTACTCATTACATCATTGATCTGTGCGTTGATCATTCAGTCAGGATCGTATGTTAGCTCTGTGCTGTGTGGGCTCAATACTACTGCCATTATTTTGGCAATTGTCTATTCCTGTTGGTAGTGAGGATGGCAGTGTTTTGCTGCAAGACGGTAAGCTGATTTTGCTAGATCTTTTAGCAGAAGGATGCCCTAAAAAGGCTAATTTTGCTCGTACTACCTTCTACGATAAGACTCCAGACTACTATAAGGCTATGTGATGAGATAATACTTATATGATATGATCATATTGATATGATATGATCATATTGATATGATATGATCATACTGATATGATATGATGATACTGGTATGATATGATCATACTGATATGATATGATAAGATAATACTGATATAATCATACTTATATGATCAGATAAGATAATACTGATATGATCATACTGGTATGATATGATTTGATAAGATAAGACTGATATGATAATGCTGATATGATATGATACGACTGATATGATAAGATACAACTGATATGATATGATAAGAGTGGGATGATAAGATAGGCCTGTTATTATATAATAAATACTGATATAATATGATAATACTGAAATGATATGATATGATAATACGGATATGATATGATATGATAAGACTGATATGATATGATACGATATTATACGACTGGTATGATGTGATATGATATGATATGATATGAGTATGCGGCAGTAGGGGGGACTTACAAGTGAGACGGCAGGCATTAAGCATGGGCAGCATGCTGAGGGGTATCCAACAGCCTAGGCTCTACATGGCTCCCCTGAGTTCACAAGAGAGTTTGGAAAGTGCAAGTGCTCCTCCTTGTATAGACTAACTTTGTGTTCCAACAACCAACATGATATGTAAATAACGGAATGACATTCATGTCCGTCTCATAAACACAGACACACCTCTATTTGAATATATACAAATACAAACTCGCACCTAGGCATTTGTGATAATGCAACCACTCCGCCAGGTACTGGTTCTCGTTCTTGGCTACCGTGCACAATGCGCTATATTTTGCAGTCAAGTCTCCTCTGAGGTTGCGCATTCCTTTATTATGCCTCCCATCGCTCCAGGCTCCGCGGCCAGACAACCCAGCCGTGTCCTCCTGTGCGCCCCTCGCCATTTCGCCCACCGATGCACATGGGAGGAGGGTGCACACGGAGACGAGAAGCATGCAAACCAGGATGGGACATCGTGGAGCAAGGCTGTGGATACGTGGGGTCTGCCACATGGAGTGTGCAGGCGTTGAAGTTCGCATGTTTATAGAAGGCCTTCGCTGTATCGATTTCGGGACCACTGTGGGGCTCGAGGAAGCTGGCGCACTTAGCGACCCAGTATCTCACCTCCATTTATATAGGATCAGGCTGACAGGTGCCTCGGAAGGCGACATCTAGCCTCGGAAGGCTACGCCTAGCCTCGAATAGAACATCGAGAGGAACGTGACAGGGGGGTTACCTATGTGTTCTCGAAGGTAACGCTTTGAAGAGTTTCTCGAAGACAACTGTCTCGAAGGCAACGCTGTGCTTCACGAGCTTTCGATGCTGTGGTGCTGGACTGCTCAGGGTAGTGCGGTTCTGAGACAAGCCGACAGATGTCCAGGCGTTTGAACGATTCCGACCACTTCCGCACCCACAATTTTTGCTCATAGTTGGAGTGCGCATCACTAGAGTTATCAGCATCGCAGCGGTCAAAATCCTTCGCAAAAGTTGTCAATGTTTGTAGCTCTATTCGGCTACGAGTAGCTACTTTCTCCACTGCTTCCGAAACTCCCTGCCGGTGACTGCTAAAGCGATTTTCCGTGTCGCTTGCGACACGCTCTTACAACTTGTCAGCCTCGGTCTTTCATAGAAATCTTAGCTGCCGCATGGCGCATCTAGCAGCAGGCGCAGGTGCTTGGTGAGAAACTCGCAACACCTAGGGATTCAACAATTATTTCATTCATGCGAACTCCTTGCTTAGTGTCTAGCAAAATTCTGTTGCTTAACCCTTCTTCGATGGCGGGGTTGGTGGAGCCTCGTTCTCACCTTAATCCCATGTGCTGGTGCTGGTGCGGTTTCGGCATTCTTCTATCCATGCGATCTGCAAGCGCAGGCGCTACAGAAGTAGGAAACGAGTGAAGAGATACTCGCAACAAAATCTCACGACTTCATTATTTCTGAAACATCATGCGTACTCAGTCTCGTTTGTTCCCTAGTTATCCCCACTGTCACGTCTCTTTCATCAATGGCGAGGCAATCAATTCAGCCTCGTTCAGTGTTTTCATGGAGCATGCAGGCTGTCGTGGGACGTCTCGAGGTTGAGAAGTTGCGACTATCTCTCTCCTCCCTCATCATTTCACCATATGCATATGCCAGGTCCTGCTCCTCCAGGACTCCTTTTATCGATGAATTCGTAGGCACCGCATAGCGCACGCAAATTGCAGGCGCAGGCGTGAGAGAAATAGGGAGCGACTGCAAAGATATTGGCAACAAAATATCCAGACTTCAACTTCTCTGAAAACTTATGCGCCCAGTCTCGTTTTGTTCGTCAGTAATCCCATTGTTACGACTGTGTAAATGATAGGCAGGCTACCTTATCAGCCTCGATTAGATTAGTCAGACCAAATATCATGAAAGAAAAGGGCTGTGGTGGGAGGTCTCGAGGTTCTAAGATTGCGAATATCTCCGACGTCGCTAATCATTGTACCATTCTCCTGTGCCTACATCTACTCATGCGCCATTTCATTATTTCCTTCCTGCCGGTCCAATGGTTTCGGATAATTGGCTTGGCGAAATGTTGGCGGATGGCCCAATCCGCCAGCGCTCCCCGGCGCTCCCGTTAGGCCAAAATCGTTGATTGAGATGGCGGACACCAGGAATTGTCTCTGGCGGACACCTGCACCTGCCCGCCATCTCATCCGCCAACATATCATGCGCCTACGGTACCGGTAAGTTAAATATACTTGCCCCTGACTTGCCCTAACTCAATTTTGGGAAGAAATGTATAAGGAATCATTGTTGATGTATGATGACGGAAGAAGTCTCACCCAAGGAGATGGTTGTGACGGACAACGATCCTCACGTTCCCCTTTCGATCACCACGTTTCACCCATAGCTTACAATTGGTGGAGTCGACAGTGAGACAATGGTCCCCCTTGGCTGTTATGCGAGTGCTACATTAGGCACCTTGCTATTTTGGGGGTGCTACGTTAGAGCCTTTTTGTTTTATTTAATTATTTGGGGTGTGATAATCGGGAACTGCAAGACTCAATCGTTTACAGAGTTATAGAAGAGAGCGAGATAGTCGCACTGAGGCGATGATATACTAAGGCAGTCTGTAGTACCGTACACAGTACTG
Organism: Chlamydomonas sp. ICE-L; assembly: GCA_013435795.1. Taxonomy (NCBI): domain Eukaryota; kingdom Viridiplantae; phylum Chlorophyta; class Chlorophyceae; order Chlamydomonadales; family Chlamydomonadaceae; genus Chlamydomonas; species Chlamydomonas sp. ICE-L. The sequence continues at coordinate 3,932,840 of JACBWV010000099.1, forward strand.
CTGACGGCAGGAAACTCGGGACCGGGTAGTAACCGCCCGCTCTTTGCCTACTCAGATAGAGACATGTAAGTCGCCTATAACATCCCCCCTAATTCAAGGTATTCTTGGGATCAAGAATTCCTGGAATTAACTGAGGGGCATAAGGAAAAATATATGCAGATAGGAAATAAGGAAATAAAGACTGAGATGTAATCTGCTTGAGTCAAGGGTTCAGATAATAAATTATTCAGATCAGGACTTAGGGGAAAGGGGGTTCCCTGTGAGGTCACATAGGCAATAGGTCACTGAAGGTATCTGGTCTATGATGATACTGCAGGGAAGGTGCAGAGTCAATTTGTGTTGCTGGTTAATGGGGAGACTTCAGCAGATCTAGGGGACACTAGGCTGTAGGCGAGCTTCATGAGATCTGTGGAAAGACTTCAGAGTGCACTAGGCTGCAGGAGGGCTGCAGGATGGTTGCAGGGGAGTTTTAAACTACAGAAGTATTGGGGAAGCTGCAGAGTGACTTGAATGGGGGCTGCAGGGAAGCTGCAGGGAATCCTTACTAGGGGCTGCAGGGAAGCTGCAGGGAATACTATTAGGGGCTGCAGGGAAGCTGCAGGGAATACTTCAAGGGGCTGCAAGGAAGCTGCAGGGGATACTACTGGGGGCTGCAGGGAAGCTGCAGGGAATACTACTGGGGGCTGCAGGGAAGCAGCAGGTAGTACTACTGGGGGCTGCAGGGAAGCTGCATGGGATCTAAGATGTCTGTACTAGTCCCCCCATAATTTGGGAGTGGAGGTTAGTACTTAAATGCTAAATTAGAATCAGGCAGGCATCATGTTGTCAGCATGAAAACATCGAAAGGGTAGAAACTTGAACTGCACGTGGGTCAGTACATGGGGCAGTACATGGGGCAGAATATGAATAATCCCTAGAGTGTTCATTGCTAACTCGTCACAAATGCTGGAACTGTTACACCTAGATGATAGCAAGGCGTTTTGGATTAGACAATTACAGTGCACGTACATCAGTGCAAGGACATATGTGCACATACGTCAATGTATGGGCATCAGTGCATGTACAGATGTGCATCAGTACATGTGTATTTACAACAATGTGTGGACAGCAGTGTATGTACATTTGTACAACATTACATGTGTACATTGGTGCATATACGAGACATCAATGCATGTACAGTACTGCTAGGATCAGACAGAGCGGGGTAGTTGCAGGTCGCTGCAGGTCAGCACGGAGGTGCACGGAGGTTGCAAAGCTGAGTTGGGGAAACTCTGCTAGGTGGCTGCACGTCGCTGCATGATAACTATACACTTTAGTTTAACGGGGCACTGCACGGAAGCTACAAGACTGAGTGGGGGAAACTCTGCTAGGAAGCTGCAGGTAGATGCATGATAACTATGCACTGTAGGTTGACTAGGTACTGCATGGAAGCTACAAGGAATCTGCAGGTCAACAATGTTGCTGATGGGTAGCTGCATGGAAGTTGCATGTCGCCTAGGCAATAATAGGGGCTGCAGGAGTAGCAGGTCAACTTTAGGCGCTATAGGAGCTGAAGGGAAGCTGCCAGGTGTGGTCAGGATCTCAGGGTAACAAAGCACATTAAAGGGAACTACATGGAAGCTACATGGGCCTAGATGAGGACTGTTAGCTAGCATCACTGCAAGATAACTACAAAGGGTCTGCATGTACATGGTTCCCCCCTATTGATTTTAAATCAATAATGGGAAATGTAGACATATCAGAAAATCAGCTAAATGCATGGTAATGTCCTTGTACGTGACAAGTGCGGTACAATGCATGTGGCGTAGAGTGGATAGGTGCAGATCAAATCAGTTAAGGGGGGTATCGCTATTATTTATGGGTCAATAATTAATGTTTGCATGTGCATGTGTGGGTAAGCAAGTGGGGTTAGAAAATCTACAGGTCTGGAGAGGTCTCTCAGTCCGTACATCATGCTTCTACCTTGTGTGGCATACAACGTTGCAACATAGGTAACAGATCAGTACATCAATCATGCACGTCATGATCTGCTCATCAGATCTATCAGGTCATAAGATGTGCTCGTCATGCAAATCAGCACATGACACAGATCAGTGCATCAAATCAGATCACATACCATATTCCTCCCCATACTTGCTGTTTATCCTATCCTATGCCCACAAGGATGCGTCGTGCCTTGAGGTTCCTACGTCAGTGGCTGGGTAAGTGCAGGGGAAACATGCCTCGGAAGGTGTCAGGCTGACAATAATGCATGTCCCGGGAGGTGTCAGGCTGACAATAATGCATGCCTCGGAAGGTGTCAGGCTGACAATAATGCATGTCCCGGGAGGTGTCAGGCTGACAATAATGCATGCCTCGGAAGGTGTCAGGCTGACAATAATGCATGTCCCGGGAGGGAGACAGATTACCCAGAGGTTCCACTAATCCACTGCCAAGCTTTCGCCTATGGTGAGGGAAGAGTAGGAGGAGCTGGTGATGACAGCAATTGTGATGGCAGGATACCAGGTGGTGGCGATCTCAGTGGAGCTGGATGTGGATGGGACAGTCACAGACCATGTAGGAACAATCACGGGGCCGGTAAAACCGTAGAACTGATGCATAATCCATGCATTGATCAACACATCTGAGTATTCTGTCAGCTCAGGTGCTGGTGCAACAGTGTAGGAAGTGGAAGTGATGACAGAGGCAGGGTCAGTCCTAGGGAAATTCCTAGGGGCAGAGACTTTCCTAGGGGCAGGGGCTTTCCTGGGGGCAGGGGCTTTCCTAGGGGCTGGGGCTTTCCTAGGGGCTGGGGCTTTCCTAGGGGCAGGGGCTTTCCTAGGGCCTTTCCTAGAGTCAGCTAGTATAGGACCGGGCCTAGGGTCATGGCAACAGTTAGGGGCAGAAAGTAGTCTCCCACTCAGGTGCATGTACTTGTGGTACTCTAGCATAGCAAATGAATCGCAAGTCTGAAGCCAATGTGTGTAGCCCGTCCAGGGGGTTCCATACAATTGTTGAAGGTAGGGCAGAATCAGGTTGGGTGTGTGGGAGAGATGGCTCACTTTGGATTTGATATCTGGAGAAAGATGTTGGTCAATGATAACAGCTCCAAGGGTGAGAGCCTCAAAATCACTTCCCATCAGTGGCCATGTGGAGCTTGTCGGTAATGAGGAGATCCCAGAAGTCGAAGCCATGTTCATCGAAGATCATGATGAAATGTCCTTGGAGGAGATGGAGAAGAGGGGCCACAGATGTCCAGGTCGACTCTTAGTATCCCCCCATTCTGGCAATCGATGATGGAGATGCCAGAACAGGAAGAGGAGGGCTGTTGGTTCTCTTGTCGTCCGTTACAAAGGGAAGGGGGGTGGGGGGCTGGGGGGTAGGAGGAGGGAGGAGGGAGTCTTGGACAGAGGATGTGGGATTGAGTAGCAGTGTTGTTTCGGAGTGGGGGAGTGGGGATTTGGAGATGTCCTTAACGGGGGTGAGGGAGATTGGGGAGTAGGAGCTGGGGAGGGGGAGGGCACCACGAAGGGTGAGCCGAATGAATCCAGCGGATTAGAGGATGAAAGCAGTCGGGCAATTGGACTACAGTTCGGTGGCTGGATTGTCACCTTCCAGTTTGGCAAGAGCTATCACGCAATAGCTAGAGCACGATCTGCTCACAATGGGAGATAGTACTGACTCCGTGTTTCTGGTGTACAGGCAGATGAAGATCTCCTTGCACGTCGTTGAATACGATGCTTGCGATGCTCTGCAGCCGCAGGCAGGAACTGAATCAACAGCGAGCGGGCGAGTAAGTCAGCAGCGGCAAAGTGGACTAATAATCCCAAAAGTGGATGCAGCGGTCAGTTCTTCTTGAGCGCTTGGATGGGCGGCATAACCTGTGATAATCGGGAACTGCAAGTCTCAATCGTTTACAGAGATATAGAAGAGAGCGAGATAGTCGCACTGAGGCGATGATATACTAAGGCAGTCTGTAGTACACAGTACTGCTGACGGCAGGAAACTCGGGACCGGGTAGTAACCGGCCCGCTCTTTGCCAGTGTCAGATAGAGACATGTAAGTCGTCTAGAACAGGGGGGGGTAAAAAGCTGCCAGTAGCACCTCGAAGGCTGGTGGCATGGAGATAACTGAAGATCATTGTTCCTTTACTTGAATCGACCCTGATCCAGAAAGACACAATGGTGCTGTACTAATGTGATTTCACGTGATGTGTTAGGCCACATGCTTTACCTGGAGTTGACCTGTATTGGTCGGGGTTGATTGGATTGGATTGGATTGGATGGTTCAATGATTTTGAGATAACTCTGGACTTCTCACAATCTTCCAATTCCAAGTACCCTCGAGCAATGGCCACGGAAGCCACGTAGCAAAAAACGGATTATACAGTTAGTATACTTGGTGCAAGGTGATCAGGTTAAGGCGGGTTAAGGTGACATTCGCCATTCAGGTCTAGGTTCAATTTTGAGCAAGTATCTTGAGCCTACTTGGCTACCCCTGGGGTTTAACGTACATCCTATGCCTCTGGTTGGTCGGCCCCCTATGGGGGACTGACCTACGCGATACTTACTCGAACTCGTCAAATCTTCACATCTTCACATCTTCACATTTCCCAAGAAAGCCGGTCAAATCAGCCGGTTAACAGAGAACTTCGAAATCTAAGCGAGTCGTGCTCGATTCCATCGCATTGCTGGCGACTTTGAACTTCTTTATATCGATGAATAATTGCTATGCCGCAAGGCTGCAGCGTAATATTGCAAAGCAGGTTGAGTGGTCGCTAGTCCAATATGCAACATCGCGACTTATTATAACAACTTCTCCGCAAATTGTTTGCCCACCCATGTACCTTGCATGGTAGTCTGTTCTGTCATGCATTGAACTCGCAAAGCAAGTTGAATAGTCGCAACAACACCTACATGCAAAGCCTAGCACGTCCAATAGTCGCAAAGCAGTTTGAATAGTCTGAAAGCAAGTTCGATATCCGCAAAGCAACTCCAATGGTCGAAGAGCAACTTCGCTTCTCAACTTCCTTGGGAGTTGCTGTACCTGCATGGTGCACTTTGGGAACCAGCCTGCTGTCGAAAGCTTGCCCCGGAGAGCACTTATTCGCGTACGGATCTCAGGGTTAGTTGCGGACTGTCGACGCGGTGTTTTCATGTGGTGTGTTGTCGTTTCCCTCCTGTCCTTTGGACTCAACCTAGGGACCTGGAGCATGTCCTACGCAACAGCTGACTATCAAGCTCTCATCGTAGGAACACGGAAACCATGATCCACATCCATCAGAAACAGCCCAAGAAAGAAGGCACCCGCCTCAACTGCATTCACACACCTGCTACAATAAATTACATAAACATGACAGCTCTCCCACAGTTCTCTAAGTTTTGCAAGTACAAGCATACCATTGGATGGCAAGCCCAGGCATAAAACATTGCACGACAATCTACGTTAAATCTTTCAAACAATCAAGTTGTTGGCAATTGCTACTAGCCAATGTATCTCGCTGCACGTCGTTTCAACTTGGCATACCCACGTGGACAACTTTGTCATATTTTTCAACATCCAACAACAAATGTAACAATTTTAGACAACTGCACTACAAACCCAGAAGCCATCGTGTACCATACCCCACCCCCGGGGCCGACCTCCAGGGGACCCGCCAGGGCCCCCTACTATTTGTGATTGGTTGAGGATCAGTTCATAGCTGGTGGTACTTGCAAACTTGCAATTAGCCCCTCCGGTTAATCTAGGACTTGAACTTGAGTTTCCATGCTCCAACCAACGCAACGGGTCCCCGAGATAAGACCCACGGCCTTATCATAACGCGTGGGGTTAGCCGTGATGGCCCAGTAAACCTATTGGAGCAGAAGGCGGATAGAGACGGGAGCAGAGCATACCGGAACTGATCGCTAAGTTGATGATTGTTACAAGATAGAAAAACACTTTCAATACTACCGTAAATAGCACAAGGCTTGCTATGGAATCAGGTGCTACGATGCTACAAAACTGGAACAGAGTAACAAAGCAGCAGCACGGCTGCGACAACATAAGCGCTGTTGAAGATAGCAGAAACTTAGCTACTCTTTCCTGGGAAAACAATACCCAGGGCAGGAGGTGCCCAGGCCTCCAAAATTTCACTTCTCACGATCGATTTATTCTGAGAATGGGGCTATAATAATGGCTTATGATTCATGGTTATGCATTTACTCAGACCTCCAAATGACATTCTGCAGGGTTGTGCAGGACGCGCGTCCTTGCGTCGCAGACGCAACATGGGGGGGTCCGTTGCGTCCCGGGCGCAGGTTCGGGATGTTGGTTGCGTGCGTTGGGATTGGATGATAATGTGGGTGAGTATGCATGGGTGATTGGGTGGGTGAATGGGTGGGTGAGTATTTTGAGTATCACACAATCCCTGTTTGAGAACTTCGAGGATGCCATTGTGTGCGCCATAGGGAAATTATCCAGAGTCTATCTATTGTTTCAAATCTTGCCCCTTATTTATATTTAAGGGGGGGGGGGGGGGGGAGGGGTCACACCTCCTCAGGTTCTTTAGGGCTAGGCAGGGGGGGGCGGAGAGACAGATTTCGGACCGCATGTTCAATATGGTGTCCGATTCAGATGGGAGTTGGAATTGTGGAAGTTTCATGCAAAAAGAGGGGGGAAATAAAGTTGGGAAAAAGTTTTTTACACCCCTCCTAAAATCCGATTGCCTCCCCCTACCCCCCCTAATATTCATTCGAAAGATCTTTTCGTGCCCATTCCAGTTATGCTCTTACATCTTTCGTAAGGTTGCTCAAACGGGATTTATCGTGAAGTTAAGATTTCGGCCGCTTTGGATGAAAAAAAGTTGTGTACAACTTTATTTTTGGCTCAATTTCTTTTTATGTAGTTTGAGGATAGCCTGTATCCAAAGCGAAGATGCGGTACGGCAGCTTTTTTCTTGCCCCCCCCTTGTATATATATATATATATATATATATATATACACATCGGGGCTAGGTGTTCAAACATGTTTTTACTCCTGTATGTGTGTATGTTACAGTCCAGGGGTAGGCCAAATAGGACTTTCCCAACTGTGATAGAGAGCTTTACAAAAAAACGTTGATAAACTGAACCCCAAACAGTCGTTTTACCGACAGGGACCCTGAATACGTGCTACAGTGATATGTACAGACCTGTATGAAGTATTTCCATCCTTCAAAGGAATACGGATTCATCAACAGCTTCATGCTGGAGTCTTTATCCACCAATTCAGGTTCAATTTCCGTATAAAAAACAGGATTGGTGAAACATTCATGGGCCCATATCCATTCCCCGGCTCGGCTCTATCTTGGCGCCTCAGTATAGCTAACGCCAACATTTGGGTTGAGGCACACTTATTGTCAACACTACAAGCCAGTGAGCAGCCTGAAGGCTGACAGGAGCACTGTTTTTCTCCCGTGCAACGCGTCGCAAATTGAGGAACACGCTGCCCCCCAAGCACGAAGCGCGGAGCCTGGGGGGGGGGGGGGGGGGGGGGGCATTTCTGACTAGTTGAGCCGGACCCATATGTCGGGATGCAGCGATGGAGTGGCGACGCGTCGCACACAAAAAGGGGACAAGATCCTGAAGGCTGACATGGAAAAAATCTAAAAAAAACAGCTAAATAACAAACAGAAACAGGTCACTGTCCATTCCACCAAGGGAGCTTCTTTATACATCTCAGCATGGTGGGGTCCACTACAGCCTCATAGCTGCCCGACTTAATTTCTCTCCAACTACCATTAAAAATTTCCTCTACGTGCTTGTATACGCTGCCTTCAAGCATTGTAGGCTTCTCTATGGATCCCAATTTAACCTGCAAACGACAAAACATATTTGTTTTGATGTTAGTTAGTTAGTTAGTTAGTTGGTTGGTTGGTTCTTTTTGTCTCTCCAATTTCCACTCCAAATATGCTCTATGTGCTTGTACAGGCTGCCTATAAGCATTGTAGGCTTCTTTCTAGATGCCAATCTAACCTGCGCATTACACAATATTTGTATTCATTTGTGTTTTTTTTTTTTTTTTTTTTTTTTGTTATTTAGCCAGTTTGAGCTTCATGTCTCTCCGGCTGCTATTCAAGTATCATGTATATGCTTGTATAGGCTGCGATAAGCATGGTAGGCTTCTTTGTGGATCAGAATTTCACCTTCACATGACGAACACACCCTTGGTATTTATGTTTTTGTGTTTTGTGTTCTTCATCTCCCTTTGACTGTTTCTATGTATGTTACAGTCCAGGGGTAGGCCAAATAGGCTTAAGGGACTTGCCCAACCGTACAGGAAGGGCTTAAAAAGAAAAAACACTGATGAACTGAACCCCAAACAATCGACAATTGATAATCAATCCAGCTGACTGCTGCTCCGAATATGCTATATGTACAGGCTGCTCTCAAGCATAGTGGGCTTCTTTCTGGATCAAAATTTCACATGCACATGACTCACACAAGATTGGTCTTAACATTTGTATGTTTGTATGTTACAGTCCAGGGGATAGCCGATTAGGCTCAATGGACTTGCTCATTTTCAAATAATAAAGATATTATCATAGCACATCAATACATCATATTATCATACCATAATATCATACCATATCCTATTATCATATCATAATATCTTGCCGTAAGAGCTTACCATATTATCATATCATAACATCATATCATATCCTATTATCATATCATAATATCTTGCCACAAGAGCTTACCATATTATCATATCATAATATCATATCTTATACGGAGGTCCTGAGATCAAGTACTACTAGACAAGTTCTATGCAGCGTCGCCTGCGACGCTAAAAAATGGCGGAGAGTGATCGCGACGGAGCAACAGGTGGCAACGGAAGCGAGTTAGTTACGAGACCGTTGGCTGACGTGTCAGGCTTCACCACGGTCAGACGGATGGTCCGATGGTCGGTCGGTCGGACGGACAAATGGGTAACCCTGGGGGCTCCCACCCCCTTGATGAGGGGGCTCCGCCAATAAATTAAGTTTGTGATGTAACCAAACTACATATGAATCACTGCCCTGCCCTGTATCTCATGAAACCCTAAACCCTGCCCTGCCTTGAAGCTTATGAAACACTACTTCCTCCATAGTCTCAGCTTCATCGCAGCTATATACCAAGATTTGTTTTCAGATTAACTCAAACATACCTGGAAAAGCCTTTGAAATGCTCCCTGGTTTCCATGGGCACCGCACGGGGGGACTTGAAATTGGAAGATGATGAGCAGCCAAGAGTTGGATAAAAAAACATATAACAATCCAATCCATTGGGGTCACCCCAAAGCTTTTAGCTGCATTAGAATGCCTGTCATGCCAGCTTCAAGATGCACTAGCTAGCTTCAGGTTTGGCCCGAGGACGGGGGAAAGGAGCTGCCTAGAAGCTGCTACACATAGCCCCCCCCCCCCACCCCCCACCCCACCCCACCCCACCCCACCCCACCCCCACCACAAAAAAAGTGTGTATACACTGTAAAAGCTGTATCTCAACTTCAGAGACTCCTTCCGACTGCATGTCTCAGTATGCCAATAGAGTGGACGTAAAAAGACTAAAAGAGAGACCAGCAGAGTGCGTTGCACCGACATATGATCCCATGCATATGAATCCCTGCCCTGTGTTGACCGTTTCTTACAGTCCAGTGGGTTAGCCGAATAGGCTAAAGGGACTTGCCCAACCTTGGAATTAATAGGGGCGGAAAAGAAAAAGCACTGATGAACCGAACCCCAAACAGTCGTTTACCCGCCTGGGAGCCTGAATTCGTGCTACAGTGATATTTTAAACTATGTTCCCTGTATCTCACCTTCAGAAACTCTTTCCGTGCGCTTGAAAGATTGTGGGGGCGATGCACCAAGAAGCCAATGGGGTGGACGTTAAAAGAGAAACCAGCAAAATGCGTTGCGGCGACATGGACGATCTTGTTCTTTCCATAGCCACGGAAGCGAACATCATACCACTGCATGTATTTAGGTTGAATGTATTTAGGTTGAATGTCAAAGGGGTGAACAGTGAGCACTGTGAGCAATTAGCAGCAAAAGCATAAGTGTAACCTTATATGCATGCATGCATGCATGTATGTATGTACATGTATGTATGTGTGTGTGTATATATATATGTATGCATGCATGCATGCATGTATGCATGTATGTATGTATGTATGCATGTATGTATGTATGTATGTATGTATGTATGTATGTATGTATGTATGTATGTATGTATGTATGTATGTATGTTACAGTCCAGGGGTAGCCTACTAGGCTCAAGGGGCTTGCCCAAACTCAAATGATTAAGAATATTATTAATCAACACAAACTTTGGTCCATAGCTTCACACTCAGTCGGGAACAAATGTTATCCTAGACCCACAACAACTCACAAAAGTTTACACCCTGTCAGCCAGTCAGGGTAGCTGCCTACAAGCTGCTGCTCGTGGCTGAAAAATAAAGCTATGGTCTATGGCTGCACTCCCACGTGTTCACAAATGCTATCCTACGCCCTTGCTCATCCCCAACAACCAGGGTTTCTATTGTGTACCGCATCATTGATATGGATATGGAATCGCGAGCACATTTCAAACCGTCGATTTCATGTCGATACACTCAAGGCGGGCACAGATCTGGGGGTCCAAAGTTAAGGGGGAAGAGTGTGTGTGTGTGTGTGTGTGTGTGTGGTGGTGGTGGTGGTGTGTGTGTGGGGGGGGGGGGGGGTCAGACTCCAACAACTCACCAAGGTGGCCTTCCTGTCAGCCATGAACCAAGGCTCAAATTTTAACTTGTAGTCGACACTGTACGGCTCTGTTGCCGTCATCCACCTACATACAGGGGAGTGTGTGTGTGTGTGGGGGGGGGGGGGGGGAAGGTGATCTGAGCTTGAGCCATTGTTTTTATATTGAATGTACGGCTCCGTTGCAGTCATCCACCTACATAAAAGGAGGACAAGCTATTGGCCATGTATGTATGTTGATGTCCAAGGGGTAGCCTATCAGGCTAAAGTGACTTTCCCAACCTCACAATCAAGATAATTGTAGACTCCATACAGGGAGGACAAGCTATTGGCAACAAGTCTATGACAGTAGGACGACTGATTATTTCATTTTCATTGTTTGTATAAATATTTTTTGCGAAAGGGTGGGTCTCCATGAGCTAGCCCTGGACTCAAGGATTTTGCAGATGTGATCAAGTAGCTCCTGCACAAGTAAGGTAATGAGCACCCTTAGGTCAGAGGGAGATGCCAACCCGCCCAGTGAATGTAAACCTCGTTTGACATGAAGCCAGTCACTTCATCGAACCAATACGAGAGACACGAAAACAAAACCAACTAACAGTTCCCAAAACCAATCGAGGCACAAAACAACCCGACCAAAATAGTTCCCACCAATCCCCAGACCCACTATTCGGTTCCCAACAATCACAACCGGCCTAGGCCCTACCCATAGCGAGCACAAACACCGCCCCACCACAAACCCTTCCTCCTCCCCCGCAAAAAAGACCACTTCCTCCCCCTTCCCCACACCCCTCCAAAAAAAACCAAGCACTGCCCCCCGCCCTCTCCCCACACAGCTAGTTCACGGCAGACGCGTGAACACACCAATAGGGCAGATAGAGCCCAACACCGGACCGCAAGACAAGCCGGCTTGCCCTAACGCAATACAAGACTTACCGGCAACCAACCCAAACAGTGCCGTAACTCCAGCTCCACACGACCACACCCCACCAAGGTTCCAACCAATAAAGAGATCCCCAACCCAACTACACCAACCCAGACATTGCCCACCACCCCGTTCCCTACATTCAGAGCCCCAAACCGGACCCAGCGCCGATACCACCCCAACCAGTTCCAGGATCAATACCGAAGCACTAAAACACACAACCCATGCCAACTCTCAAATACGAGATGCACGACCGCCTGTTATAGTAGTTGCGTTTATATGGCACTTGGGAGCGTTTCGCTGTGGAAGGTGGAGTACAAAGCGCTCTGGGTCGATCAAGTTCAGATAT
>JACBWV010000099.1:3950110-4018018 GCA_013435795.1 Chlamydomonas sp. ICE-L
CTTTTTTTTATCATCACGATCAACACTTGCCATCGGAACAAGGTGGGGCTGCTGCTTGTATTGATGAGAAATTTGTGAATTTGCGAGCATGCACAATTATAACAGACATCCGCCCACTCGGGCATATTGCCGCCGTACTCAAGTGTGTCAGGACTATCTTGACGTGTATTTCCTGGACTTTAATCTTGAAGGATTGAGACTTGTGAAGTAGAGTTTTCAAAGACGAGGAAGATTTGCGGCCTACAGCAGACAAGACAAGAACAGAGACAAAAAACTTGTGCCTTGCAACAATTACATCACTTATTGATGGTGCATAGAGCTTTACAAAAGGAAAATAATAGGAATTTGCTAGAAAATGCCAACTAATATATGGAGTTGAAAACATGTCAAAAAAGTCATGTACTGTAGACAGAGAGGACAACGACACATCATACAAAATTCCGAATTGCATCTGTTACGGCTGACTGCCAATGCAAACAGATGCGCAACCAAAAAATACTTGATTGATAGCTCCCACTACCAGTAAACTGTTCATAATATAGATTGTAATGAATTCTTGAATCCGCATCTTGAACAATGCTATCCAAATCTAAAATTGCATGTCCAAGGCAAAGCTATATACTAAGATCTAAAAGACGACGGGATTAAGAACGAGATATCGAAGATTCTTCTAATCCACGAGAGCTTACACAAATTACAAAGACCCACAAAAAACTAAATTCAAAACAAATATTCCAAGGATCACTTGACACAACCCATGATCATTCCCAGATGATGTTCGACAATTGTGCCATGTGATCGAGACAAGCGCGGTAATAACAATTATAATCAATTCTTATTGTGTATTGATATCATTTCTCGCCCAAAGCGTTTATTGACTACCCACCTGAAAAGCGAGTATAGATGGATGACGTTTTAGACATCGCCTAGCGGAATATTATAGTGCGATGTAGACGAAAATATCAACAGATGATATCAGGATGATATATTTTTTTCATCTTCAATCATTTGCAAGTCTCTTCAATTACAGACTTAAATATAAAGGTATGACGGACGTTGCAAAAGAAGACCACATTACTCCGATGGCCGGAACAAGCTGGGAATCGTTGACAGATTTACTTAGGACACTGAAGGGTCATTTATGATAACGTAAATACTCACTTAGCCAGAACAAGACTAAAAATGGGTAGACGCACTTGGATGATAACGGCTATTGAACTGTATAACGTTCTCCCCTCATGTCTGGGGTTGAATGATGCCTTCGCACCAACGAGGGAGTGTATGACCGATCTCGAATTATTATCAAAAGCTATATGAAGGCTAATTAAAAAAAATATCAAAAGATGACCGATCAAGATAGACCATGAAAGTAGGGGACAGTATGTGCGTAAGCTCAATGTTATAGCAAAACGGAAGACCTTTAGAAAAGGAGCAAAGTGCACACGTTTCGCCACAGAATTTACACCATTTGTGCAAGAACATAGAGGGTACAGATTCAAGACTCAAAGAGCAAACGTCGCTACAGGCCCATGCCGATAGATTGGTAACATTGCTTACACCGATGAAGATAGACTGCGAACCACAAATACAGGAAGACAATCAATTCAAGAAAGGATGCATCAAGCGTTAAAAAGGCATATTAATGCCATGCTACGGAGCATATTTAGTTACATGGCACCTCTTGATAAGTAATGGATCGAATTCAAAGAAGCTAAAATAAACAGTGCGAAGACACAAACGCTTTGCTGAGCTCTAACAGCGGAGGCACAGTGCCATCTCGAATCTTGCCAGTACATCCTTCGGGTGCCGAATCGCTAACCCAACAGATCCTAGTCGCCTCGCCTGATCCTAATGACTTACCTCTTACTGACTTTCCTCTGACTTCCTCCATTCCTACCTCTCTGCGAGTATAACAACAACTAAGAACAGGGGGCCGAAATCGGTAGACCGCCACCGCTATATCAGTCGCATTCCTGCGCGGAGAGATAAGAAAGGTGATACAAAGTGTAATGAATCGTATTTTTGTCGTATGTTTGTCGTTATTTTTTCTTTATCTATTCGCGGGGAGCCACCCGTCAGAGTCTCGAATTATGGCGAGACATCGGCGTCAGCTCACGACACGCGCAGTGAATGGTCGCCCGTCAGACTCCCGACACGCAGACTGCATGGTCGGTAGGTCAGCTTCCGAATCGGTAGGCGAATCATCCATTGCAAATGAGTCGACGGCGTAATGCTGCAATGCGCGTTATTGCAGGCGAAAATTCACCGGATCATCCTCCGAGATATAATTTCGCTCGGAGGGACTATAGGAAGCGCACCCCTACGGGTTTTTGAAGTAATAATCGCAAGATTATCGAAAAGAGACCCTGAAGACCGGCGGTGTCCACCACTAACTTAGGCGAATGCTGACCTGCAGGAGCCATGCCGCGACGTTCGGCACGGAGCATGAAACATCTAATGGTGGCATATAGTATCGGCTTCGTTTAGGCCCAGGTCTTGCCGCCGCGTCAACTGGTTTCGGAAAGTTAGCCCAGACGTTATCTCTTAACCCCTCCCACTCAAACGTGGACACTTGTACCGTTGGCAGACAGTGGCTTGTTGGCATTAGTATCCTGTTCCTGCCCTTTTTTGACTGGATGTTCAACGGCCGATAGCCCCCTCGCGCAACCCCCCCCCGTCCCCCCAACCCTGGAAGTCTAATGCTTCGTATCGGCCACTACGCTGATCGCTGTTCTTTGGTTTTCTTAGTCTACCGGTTCCCGGTGTACCGCCCCGCTACTCGCACAGAGAGGAGAATGGAGCCGAAGTCAAGCATGGTAAGTCATGAGCGTCGTGTCCGCTGGCGACTTATTAGCCCCATCACATCATGACTTGTGTCCCGATCCCCTCGCCACTGACTCTCCGACCCGCTATGGCCTTAGACAGCTGATTTTCTTGCTTCCGAGTGGAGAAGGGCCATGCTAACGCACTTCTAATAGGATCGTTCGAGTGTCGCCACGGCCTCCACAGTCCCAACATGTCCGCTATCCCGCAACTGCGGCGTTAGACACCGGGATAGAGACTGTCCACCTTCGTACGATATGGACCCCCAAAATCGGCTACATCTTCTCACTGAGGAACCAAAGAAAACAATTGCCAGACGGTCCAAACATCCAGCATTTATTGAATCAAAAATTTCCATATTATATAATAGCAATGAGATATTTATTTCAGCGCAGACAAAGTAAGGTGTAATTTTATCGTTTAGCGTTTTTCAAAATTGATAAAATCGATTCCATAGGGATCGTTGTTAGGATTCATAATCTATTCTTCGGGGTGATGATCCAGATCATGAGGGAACGGTCCTATTTCGCTCTTTATGTGGCGTTGATTTGCATAATTCCAATTACTGACATGTTGAGGACTGTCGCTGCGTGCTAGAATGGGCTAAAATCGTCATTCACATTGAAATGATGTTGGCAAAGCTGAATGGCCTGACATTACAGAACTGGACCCTTATCAATACATCTGATCCTGCCATGCATTGCGTTTGACGCGCAAATTATTAAGCATGCCGATAATTAGTTACCTTGACCCCTTGCCACACCATTATGTATGTATGGCTGAGGAAACTTTCATAGGGTTGTCAAACGGCAATGGTGAAGCTGCCCTAACATCTGATGCCCTCCACTTGGTTTATGCATGCTGGGTAAGGAAGCCGAGACGAAATATGAACTTTTATCATTTGAATTCAAAAACCATATCCTGCGACAGGTGTTTATGTTAAAAGCTGCAATACCGTTATTTCATGTGGGCTGAATGAGTCCAGCCGTCGAACGTAGCTAAAGTGTTTAAGTGTTGCCTAAGCATGTGCATGCCAGGTCGTCGTTATGCAACAGAAATTCTATGGCAGGATGGTCATTTTCGTTCCATTATTAACAACACTGAAGTCAGTTGTACTCGCCCAAATACATATAGAAGAACATCTATTTTGATTATTAAATCCGATAACGGTTATTATAGTTAGAGCCACCCGAATCGTATGTAAGAGTCCCTTGGCTAGGTAGACTAGTGTGACTATCTGCTGTCCCCAGATGTTCTATATTGCTGAGCCTGATGATATATTAATTGAGTTTTGACAACAATGGGCGCCGCTAGTCTATAGGTAATTTTCATAGATCATAACTGATAGAATGAAGTTGGGAATCGCAACAGCATGAGTTTCCATGGCATACATAACTGATCTATATTTATTGTTGATTTCTCATAAGAGGCCGATTCGCGCTTGGGCCCAGTGTATTGCTTTCGATAGTAGTACTGTTACTAATACTGGTGTTTCCCCTACCTATAACAATCAAGTATAGTTCTCGGCTCCATTGCACTGAATTATCAAAGAGGTTGTTGCGGAAGATCGTATATGCACGCAAGGCACCATACTGGCCTGGTTTACCTCGCTGCTGGTAAATGATTCCGAATGATGTGTCTGCGCCATGTGGCCTTTCAGACCTTACTCGAATGTGCTTGATATCTGTTGTACTCTTCTTCTTCTGATTGAGAGTCTCGTTAACCATCTGTTATATCTTCCATCTGAAGATTCAGAGAAAAAAACACATCTATTGTCTTCAGCTTTTCTAAAGACAGTGTTTTGCCGACGGTGGTATTTGTTTACTGCTCAGAATCTGTATTTCTTGTTTTATGCCGACTTCTTTTCTCTTCAGCGTTAATACTCACTGTATGGACAGAGAGTGCCTATATCTGGCATCTGCATCAGAGTCCATTGCCTGAATAGTGACCCCTCCACCTCCGACCACCTGAATGACTCGCATGGTGTCGTTCATCAGACGCCTTACGTGGCCATCCTCGTGGAAACTCGCGGTCCCGGCTCTGGGGGGATGATTGTAGGCCGTTGCCTGATCTGCCGGCAAGTGATGATTTAGAACACTGCGTCGGTTCCGCATGTACTGCTGTTACGCCGCTGGCGCGTGTTACAGTCGAATCAGGCTTCTGTTGCGATATAGGAGGCAAATAGAGCTGGCCCTGTTCTATACCAGGCCAGCAGTTCTGCGCAGGGCGAATATACGAGCCGGTTACTTAGTCTTGATACTTTATAAGGAATGTTAAAAATATATATAGTTTTGTAATAGGTTGAAATGCGTATGCGCTGGGAGGATTACAGTCAGACCCAGGATTCATTTTTTAGGGCTGATGGTTCTGTACGTACGTAGGTTAACATGGCGCTAGTGTGGGTGCCTATACTGCTCAGCACGGCCTAAGGACGACTTATAGACGTAGTTAGATTGGTGGAGCGTTACGACGATTTGGTTTTTTTTTTTCGATTGTTTCTAGTTTTGTTTTTGTTGTGTTTTTTTTTTTGTTTTTTTTTTGTTTGTTGTTTGGCAGCTTTTCTTTTTTAGACTGTCTTTTCATTGCCCGTTTTGATGGAAGGTGGTAATTACGTTCGACCACCGTCTTTGTTATAGCGTCTGGAAGCATGACGTTTCTGACTCTTAGTTCCATAGGCAGATGGTTCGTTCGGTGGAGCTCATCAATAGATTAGCTATTTCTTTTTACTCCAAACTGTTTTTAGATCACCAGCCCCTCATGTGATTGGAACTTTTTGTGGAGTGTAGTAGTTGTTTCCCTTCGGATTTTACTGTGAATTGGTGGGCTGGGTAATCTTGCAGTTGTACTTGCAGATGTACCGCCGCTCACCTCTTTCTTGTTTCCGAGTGTATTTCAAGCGCCCTTTCAGTCCATCCTTTGCAGTCAATTCTTTGACGGTCCTTTTTTCTGCGTTTACTATTTTTCAAGTGGACATTAAGTTTCTGTACTGTGTTTGTACGTCTAAACTCCTATTGTTCATTGAACTGTGTTTCCTTTGTTGGTTACAAGTTTCTTGAGATTTATCTCCGCATCCTTTGGATTTTCAGTTGCTGCAGGTTTAGTTTGCTTGTGGTTAGGTGCTTGGTTTGTCTTGAGTGCATGAGTTCTTTGCGGTGCGATACCCACCTCCTAGAATGTTTTAGTTAGTGCCGTAACTGGGGATTTATGATAATTAACTTTCATAAATCTTCTTACTTCCTTCTTTGAGTAAGAAACCAGTTCATCATGGTTTTTTCATCCCAACCTAGTCATGAATTCTATGCTAAGAATAGTTTTTAAGGTAGTGGATTTTTCCATCGACTTTATTTTTCCATCATAGTCTTTAGTGTCCTCTTGTCTGCGTCCTTTAGGTTTTGATTCTCTCGTGTGCTGCTCTCACACGATATTTCAATCCGTCTCTTTGGTTATCATTGATTGGCGTTAGGTTCCTATACCCGGATCGGGTTTTCTATACCGTTGTTCCCCAACTTTGATATACGTTCTTTCAGTCTTCTCTTTAGGTTACGTTCTCGGTTCTTTTAGTCACCGTTGTTCCCCTTCCTTTGGTATTTGGGATTGATTTCTGTTTTGGCCTCCCTGTGATTTCTGGTTTGGTGCCTCCTATTCTGGATGAATAGTATTTTTTTGCGCTTACCATGGATGGTTACATTTCCGTTTTGGTCTCAGCTCTGCTCGGTATGACCCAAGTTTTTTTTGCTGCTACATTTTCGGAGTACTACAGTGGTTTTTGGTTCATCTTTCTCATCCTTTTATTTTAGACAAGGCTTTCTTCTGGTTTCCTGATTTTTCCGCCGTTCCTTCATAACTTTTGTTTGCTACCAGTTTATAGTTCTATGTCACCAGTGCCATAGGTGGAGTAGTAGTATTGTATGTCACCTGTGTCATAGGTGGAGTGTCAGCATGAATTGCGTTGCTCTCACGCGTTTTATGACTTGGTGACTACTTCTGTACTCCCTTAGAACTATCGGCCCTGACAGCTTCCCGTAGTGACAGTTTCCCTTAGCCTGAGTCATTGAGTGACTCAGTGACAGGTTCCTGTCAGCTACTTCACCGGTCTTGCCTTTACCCTGATAGTTTCCCGGCTGCCCGGTTTCCTCTGACATTGACTGTATAGTGTCTAACCCTTATCAGGGTATAGCCTACCTTTCTTTCTTCCTCCACTGGTGCCCCTTAATGGGTCTCCTGTGCTTGTAACTTACTCTCGTCTCTGCATATATAGATTGGCGTGCTGCACACACAAAGTCCACTCATCCGGAGTGTTATCAAAGCTAATAAATCTTAAGTTCCTTTTCCTGTCGTTTAATCTCTCCTAATTCTCTCCTTTTTGCCCATGCTTTTTCTCTGGCGATAGCCAATGATGCTTTCTGCTTCTCGGACATTACACGTTTAGCTTTAACTGGTATCACTTCAGTGTCTTCTAATAGGTAGCTGTCTTCTTCTATATTCTCCATATGTGATTTTACATTAGAAAAGATTATAATTAATTAGAAAAATTAAATAGGTTTTACAAATAATTTATTGGAATTGGGGAAATACTGGCAAAGTTCGGAGGATCTTAACGGCATTTGGCTTTCTTGGAATAGGTCTTCCCTAGAGAAGGTCTGATTCATGTAAGGGTGTGCGTATTGTTCGTCTGCCAATAAAGTTTGTTGCTGATTGATTGTACTGTACTTTTTTCGGCCTCGGACTCGAGATAAAGAGGTAACACATATTTGTCCATGTTATATATTACTTTGTGTAAATATGTTTTGATCCCGTTTCGTCATTATCTAATTCTAGAAGACTGTTGTATTTCACGAATGACAGTGAGTAATTTTTCTTGTTATTTTTTCCGTTTGAATAAAATGAAACATCATAATTGATATCTTCTTCATCCTCTATATCAATAGGCATCCCACATGCCCATTGGTGAGTTGTAATACCTGGGGGAAATCTCATCAATAACGTGCCATCAACTGTGTGTGTCATTAAATGTTCTATTGCTCGATTTTCGTTATCGAAAATGAAATCTAGATATTCTATTGCTTTATCATAAGGAATAGGATGATTTGCGATAGGCACGTTGTTTATACTAAATCCTACATAAACTGGTCCCTGTGCCAGATAAATATATTTTAATCCATGGCTGAAGAAGTAACTGGTTCCGTTCCAATCTTGAGTAGATACCTTTTGATAATAATCGTATGGTAAAAAAGTAGCCAAGACATATTCAATGTCACGTGACCCTATATAAATATTTGTTGTTTGATTTTCGGATTCATAAAAAAAACAGGGCCTCCATCTGCTGATTGTAGTTGGTTATATGATGACTGCGTTAGGGCAAAACACTGACCCGGAGATGCGCGAAAATCAGGTGTGTATACTCCATTTAAATTAAATTGACAGGAATCCATACCAGTTGCTTTTCTTGTGAAGGTATTAAACGATTTTGTAACTGCATCAAGCCCACCTGATGGATTCTGTGCCACAAAAGTTCCCCAAGCCCTATTGACTGATTGGGAAGAGACACTAAATTTCGTTGATTGGCTATAGGAAGTTGCAGCGAAACTGAAACTAAAATAATTGCGGAAGCTTATCTCATACACCCCCCCACTCGATAGAAATGCGTTGTGCATTGCATCAAAGATCCCGTCATCAATCGAGTTTGTGTCGACACTGAATGAAATGTCTGACAGTGTGAAACTAACACCACCGACTAGACAGTTCGGACCGTCCAATTGTATCCTAAGCCGGATCTGGCCGAGTAAACGGCTGTCAATTATAGACGGTTGAAAGCTGTTAAGACTCAACCAGTTAGATATGAAATATGGTGCCAGAGCAGATGGACCAGCTGTAGCGTCTCCTCCTCCTTGGACAATCTTCCGTCGGTTGTGTGCGTCTTCACCAAATGACGTGTCAGCAATGATATTCCATAGTTGGTTATAGTTACTACACCCTGCTATCACCTGGCCATTCACCTCTACGTCCACTCGGGAAATTATCGACTCTATGTTTCTTGCAAAACCGCCACCTTCTGTTTTGCCATTGAAGTGCATTATCAAAGTATCCGAATCGACCAAGCAGTTTGAAGGAAGATCTACGGTTATGACACCGTTATTTGTTGCAGTCGTGGAATTCAAGGTACTGAGTCTTTTTGTAGCCCTTGAATAATTCTGTCTCTTTTTCACCAGATACTGCAGATTTTTTGGATAAGCCGACATGGAAAGGGCTTGTATAAGTATTGTTTTGAAAATAATAAAAAATGTTTTATTTTTTACCCTTCAGATAAGTGTGAATTTGATTATAATGATGAGAGACTGCTGGTCGATTCAAAAGTATTTGCAATACTGGATCATTATTCCTTCCTTGCCATTCGGTCGCAATTGCAATTAGGTCTAGTTTTGATTGTGCAGAATTTCCAACTTTTTTATGTTTGGAATCAAATATGTTTAATTTTTGTTGAAGATCATCCAGGTTTTTTCTAAGACTTGTCCTGGAGCCTGACGCTTCCCCCTGGTTTCTGAATTCAGACACATTTGGTGTTGATGATCCAAAAACAGAATCCATGCCTTCTCTAGGACGTTAATTGAAAAATATTTCTTTCTCTTCGTCTGATAAACCATTCGGTCCGCTTGCTGTTTCCTGTTTGGGTTGTTGTTTCTGTTGTTCTGTTTGGACAGACTTTACCAGCTTTTCCACTGCAGTATGTTGGTTAACAATCTGAGATATCATTGTTGGCGGGGCTTGTGCAGGACTCTTGATGGCATACTCATATGGATTAAACCCTAGCATTCTAGACTGAGTCCTGTCAGCTGGTAATTTAATGTTTATGATTGTAGCTCGTTGAGTAATATTCCTACCTCTTGCAAATAGTTTGATGTGATTGGACTTGTTATTAACTGTATTTTTTTTAACAACTTTCCTTGTTCTCATTTTGTTATAATATATGTCCTAAATTTAATGTATTCCAGTCAATATATATTTGGGCAGCCACAAAATACCAAGAGGGTTCAGAATAGTATAACGGAGCTAATGATGTTGCGTTATTTGCCAAAAACCTAGCAACTGCTAATCAGATAGCACTGGGTGTCCTCTCCCCTCAGGTTGTTCAAAACACAAATGGTATTGTATTCTCATCGAATCTTGCTGTGTTTTCATCAAATGCATCAGTGTTTTCATCAAATCTTGCAGTTGCCAATAGCAATTACATGTATCCCCAAATAACATATTGTTCAAATCTATCAACAAATAATTCAAATTACATGTATCCCAAGATTACCTTTTCATCTAATGCTGCAGTTTATGCAAGTAACCAGTCTGTTTCCAACAGTAATAACATTGTTAGTCTGTCGAATTACGCGTTTGCAATTGAGAACATTAGTTCGTGGGACGATATTATAGGCAAGCCCGTCTTATTTGATGGGGTATACGCTTCCTTGACGGGAAAACCACAATTGTTTAGTGGCCGATACTCCGATCTCGTCAATAAGCCTATAATTCCTATAAATGCGTGGCTTCAAAGCATATTGGGAATATATACGGACGAATATGTAGGAATTGGTGTAGCTCCTACAAATCCACTAACTGTTAGAAAACATGGTATACTGTTAACGGATGCTTCTCCAATTGAAGATTACCATATGTGTATAGGTACAGATCAGGTTACTTTAGGTGAATCGGCTGGAATAGTGTTTACACAAGGATTAGGAATTAACCCTAGCTCTTTAGGGGGTGCAGCTATCGTTTTCGAGAGGACAGGAGGCAATAATTTTCAAGGATCCTTACACTTACAAACACAAGGAACAACTAGCACATAGGGTCCTCTAACCAAACGCATGACTATATTGGCCAATGGACGAATTGGGGTGGGAACGGTAACCCCAGGGTATACATTGGATGTTGCTGGTGATTTGAACATAAATGGAAAATTCCGTGTAAATGGAACTGAGATAACAACAGGTAGTTCAACACAAAATCAATGGGATTACGTTATACTAGGAGGTCAGTCGATTCAAACAGATGCAGCGAATTTACATGTCAAGAGCTCAGCGGATTTACACTATTATATAAGTCATACAAATGTAAATTCAAGTAAACCACATATTTGGTTCAATGGGACAGGAGTGTCTAGTACACAGCTTATGAAATTAACGGATACTGGGCGTCTTGGAATCGGAACTGTGTCCCCAATATGTTCATGATCTGTTCAAAAAATTGGTAACACAAGACTTACTAATGCTTCATTAACATCAGAATATCAATTATGTATTTCAAAAGAGGGTATCACGACTGGTGAATCGGGAGGACTTTGTTTTGACGCTGGAACGACAATATCTGGTGCTAGTACACCCGGTTCAGCCATTATAAATGAAAGAGTTGGAGTGAGCGGTAATACATCTCGCCTACATTTCAAAGTGAAAACGAAGTCTGGTCCTACAGATTCGTTGACCACTATGATGACTCTGAATTACACAGGAAGAGTTGGAATTCTAACGACAGCCCCAGCACATGCTTTAGACGTAGTAGGGTCGATTAACTGCAGCGGACAGTTTTTAATTAATGGTCAACCAATATCAACTGGAGGTGGCACTACACAAACAAATACATTCGGTAATATAACGATATCTGGAAACCAAATAAAATGCGCTAATTCTGAATTTAAAAATATAAGTACGGGAAATTACAACTGTTATATAAATTCTGATATATCTTTTGTTGATAATAATAATCAACGGAATTTTACTTGGCGACGAAATGGTACAGATGAATTTACATCATACCAGCTTATGAGGCTTACTGAACGTGGAAATTTAGGAATGGGTATTGATAATCCCAGATACATGCTCGACGTTCTTGGGGATATTAACGCTGTTGGGACTTTTCGAATTAACGGCGTCCCAATCACAACATCATCGTTTGATGGGAATTATGCGAATCTCACAAATAAACCGATACTATTCGATGGTAATTATGCGTCATTAATTGGGAAACCTGTGTTATTTGATTCGGATTATAATTCGTTAAATAATAAACCGACGCTATTTTCAAAATCATATTGGGATTTGACTGGTGCACCTGTACAAAGGTCAATTTTGAATGGAATAACAACCGGGTATTACATTGGAGGGGTTGGTAATACCCAAGCTGGTAAAAAACGTTTGGTATTGGAACGTCAGAAAATCAATTAAATCAGAATCTTTTCACAGTTCAATCATATGGAATTAATTTAACAGATTATTCCCAGAATTTGAATTACAATGCTATGATTGCAAATGTAGTCGGTTCGGGTAGTTGCATTGGTGAACATGGTATGTGTTTCTCGTCTTCATTATTGCCATATGATGGTACAAGTCATCCGGACACCGCTATCACATCTTATCGAGAAAGTGACGAACACCATGGTGGAAGTCTTCGTTTTAAAACACGTAATCCAATTGCTTTTAGTTTGCCTGAGACGCGAATGACCATAGCTGGCAATGGTAATGTCGGGATTGGCAAACAAACACCATTGTATCTCCCAGACGTGAATGGCACTATAAATGCTAATCAGATCTTGATAAACGGTGTCGCAGTAGGTACTGGTCCGACATCTTCTGGTTTCTCGGGCAATTACAACGATTTATCAGGACTTCCAGTATTATTTAATGGTCAATATGCATCGCTATCAGGACTTCCAGCATTATTTAATGGACAATATTCATCACTTATTGGTAAACCTACATTATTTAATGCCACCTGGGGGTCCCTTTCTGGAAAACCTATCCTTTTCGATGGAAATTATAATTCATTAACTAATCGTCCTGTAATCCCTGCTAGCTATTGGACAGCTGTAGAACCTGAAGTTTTATTTAGTGCGACTGGTAATCGTTATGTAACGACCTTGTCACCGGTAATTGATCAAGCTTCATTTCCCAAAATGGAGTTTCACGATCAAATGGGTGCTACAAAACTTCGTATGACATACAAAGGCACTAATAATCGAATAGAATTAGCCTTTATAGATGATAATGGAACCGCAGCAACGAATGTCCCCTATGTCTATATTTCGACTTCTGGCGCAATATCTGGGAACTCAGATCGCAGACTCAAAAACCACATAGGATATATAGATACACAAGAATCATTAAATAAAATTAATCAATTAATACCCGTCAAATATACTTTTAAGCACGAACCAAATAAAATCGAATATGGAATGTATGCGCAAGACGTTCAAGATGTCTATCCTAATCTTGTCGAAGAAGATAGCAATGATCATTTAACATTGAATTATTCCGGACTTGTTCCACACTTGATTGCAGCTGTCCAACAATTGAGTGCATCTGTTAAATTATTGAATGCAGAGGTAACTGTTTTGAAAGCTTCGCTTACCAAACAGACAAACTAAGACCACTCAGAAACTCGGAACTCAGAACCCAGAAAACAAAACAATTGGAACTCATAACCCGGAACCTGTTTGGTTAGCTTGGATAGCCATTTTGGCTATCAATGCAGAGCATTGATTAGCAAAACAGACTTAAGAATCTTGAGCTTATTATATATTACAAGTATAATAAGATGAGCGACAACATCAAAGTTCACACTTATTCTAGTGAAATCCACAAGACGAAAATGAAAGAAGACCCTGAATATCGTGCTTATGTAAATAATCTCGCCAGACTTGCAACTGTAAAACGGTATCAAACAGATGAGGCATATCGTGAGAGGCAACAAGCATATACCAGGAACAGGTACCAAAATGATCCTGAATTTCGCGAAAAACGAAATGAACGTGCAAGACTATATCATGCAAAAAAAAGAGAAGAAAAAAAGGCGTTATTATTGGCAGAGACTGTCGGGATATAGTGTTTCATTTAAAAATTGAAATGCACATTATTTTTTTGAGTATTTTAAGTAAAACGCTTAAGAGATTGTTCATATATTAATATATAACAGAATTAGAATGGCATCAAATACAACTTTGGCAAAATGGTACAAAAAGCACTTGGTAACAGGAGAAGCTCCACGCAGGATTACTAAAAAGTATGTGATCGAACAGGGTCACGAATCACTAGAGGATTTCTATGATGCTGTGGAATGGTACAAGAACTATATGAAAGAAGAAGCAAAAAAGTTTAGGAAGCAAGAAAAGGCAGAATATGATAGGGAACGCTACCAAAAAAACGCTTCCAAAAGGTTAGTTCAATTCGAGCTTTTCAATTAGGGCAGCAGCAGCTTGTATGTGTATACAATGTTTTCTATATCAAACGCGTTTTATCCTTTAAAGGATTTCAAAGCAGGCACATTGTTGCTTTTGAGCGCAATTAACCAAGAAAAATATACCAAAAAAACTGAAGAGGGAGAGTATGTGTCTACTACTTTAGCTGGGAACAACAATGTTTTCACAGGATATGCAAAACTACTGGACAGACTTGACATTGACGACCCAAGTATGGGAGCTTTGTTAAGCAGAATCGTATCACAAGCCCTGGCAATAAAAATCATCTCCAACGAACCTGTGAATAATACAGTTGATAGACCGTTCTTGTACAGGACTGTCAGGGATAACATACATACTGTTTATACAGAATGTAAGTAAATACGATTTGAGTGGGACAATGAAGGAGACAGCTTACAAACAAGTATAAAAAGGACCAGGAATCGGAATTTACCCAACGGAGCATGTGCAATTGAAGCGATTCTAAATGGTTTTCAGCCAGCATTCGACTCCTACAACAAGAAATTGAAGTATCATAAACACACACTCACGTTTGAATCATAAACACACACTCACATTTGAATCAATTTATTGGGATATATTCGAGACAGAATATGACGGAGTGTCTGACATAGGCATGACAGTCGAGGATTATCTGAAGTGGTTCAAGAAGAATGGTTTTGGAGCAGAAATATACGACAACGAAAACAGGGTAGTATGTAAATATGAGCCACCACCTGAGGAGCAAACAAAAACATACAGTATCCAGAAACTACGTGTCATATATTGGCATGAACATGTGCAGAACATAGACGAAGTGATGTCTTTTGCCAAGACAACTAAGAAGGACATATACTCTCATCCATAATCCAACTTTGTAGTGCCAAAAGTCAAAAAGGTTACAGCAGACATGTATCACTTGGCAAACTGTCAGCATGAATTGCGGTGCTCTCACGCGTTTTATGACTTGGTGACTACTTATGTACTTCCTTAGAACTATCGGCTCTGCCAGTACTGTGCCAGCTTCCCGTAGTGACAGCTTCCTGTAGACTGAGTCATCCTTGAGTGACTCAGTGACAGCTTCCTGTTGGCTGCGTCACCGGTATTGCCTGTGCCCGGCTTAAGATTCCTGGCTTAGGTTCTAGTCAGGTTACAGGCATCCGCCCCTTTCTCCACTGGTGCCCCTTAATGGGTCTCCTGTGCTTGTAACTTATTCTCGTCTCCGTGTATAGATTGGCGCGTCTGTCTCCGCTGCAACATCTCTGTCCACTCTTCGGAGTGCTTACAAGCTGATAGGTCATTGGGCCCACCATGGTACCACTGCTTTGCAATGCACCTTATGCGTCGTCCTATACTTGGCTTCAACAAGCTTCATTCTGGAAGTTCCGAAGTCCTGACATGACGACAAATTGGCTGATTGGTTGCGCGCCAGCGGCCTCTGCTGCCGGAGATGAGTCTCCTTCCGCCATCGTGGAAGCCACCCCCCCCCCGGTCATTCCTCCATCTTCTCTTCCTTTTCCTCCCCTGCCGTCTGTCGCCTCCTCCCGTCTGTCGTAGATGACTGTGACGTGCAGACTCAAGTCAGCGACTAGCCTGGACATCGGTGGAGATACCCCGTATTCGTCTGCTCGCGTCCTTGACGTCGCTAACTCCGGTGTTTGAGGCTCTGCCTGCATACCGGAGGTTGCCAAGCCGACCAAGCTCCCTGCTGATGTCTACGTCGTCTTTGCCCCCTTTGCTCTGCCCAGCCGACGGACGGCTACTGGCATGAGCTTGCGCTCTAGTGGCTCTGTGCTCCCTTCTGGAGAATTTTTTCGATCAAGCTGGCGGATCGCCGGCACTGCCGTAGGGTTCGCCAGACGAGAACGCCCTACGCGTCTGGACCTGGAGATTCTGGAGGTGGTAGGAAGCTCGGGTGCTGCTCCCTCTACCCCCCAACCGGGTGAGTCGAGCGATAGAGGGGGGGACTTGTGATTGCCTGATCATCGACGGCGGGATATTCGGACCTTTACATGCCTCGGCCCTGCTCTTCGCATCCTAGCGATAAATTTTCGAATTCTGCCCTTGCGATTTGCGATTTTCTGCCATTGGTGCGATTTTCTGCACCAGGTGCGACTTGCTGCACTTTTATCCTCGTCTCCTTTTTCCCATACCTCTATATCGACTTCGATCTAACGCTTCCCCACCTTCTGTGATCCCAGGTCTGGTCTCGCAGCGCCGGACTTCGCCCATGCTACAGGCCGAAGTGGACGCCGTCCTGGCCCTAGTCCAGCGGCCGTGGAGGATCTTTGGCATGATATCTTGGTGGATATTTTTTCTCTCTTAGGATTCTTGGGACCCCTGGGTGCGTTCCGTGTTTCGACAGAGGTCGCTACTTTGTCTTACCGTTCCCTCCTTAGGTGTATGCCTTAGCTCGAGAGTTTGGGTTCAAGTGTTTGAGTTCTGCTAGGGCTTAGGGATTTTTTAGTTAAGTGGTTCGAGGATTGGCTGATATCGGGGACACAAGACACCCTAAGAGCTGTTTTATGGGGTGATGCCTGATGTGTCGTTGTTGCGTCTGTTATTGCCCCTGCTATGTTAGTCAATTGGGAAGAAACGCACAAGCTGGACGAAAGGGCGTTATTTGGTAGACTGGTTGGGTATTCCCTGGTGAGTAAGGGTTATTATATTTGGGTTTCCGATGTTGCGCCAGGTAGTAGAGAGTAGTGATGTACTCTCCATATCCAGTTCAGTCTAAACTGTCTTCCTGGGTTCTCCCATTAGTATGGGTCCCCGTGCCCGCTTGCATCCCTCCTGTCATCAAACGGTGATATGTTAGTGTAACCGGTACTTCCCTACGCCCTTTAACAACCCCAATTGTTGTTGGCTGGCCTGGCTGGGATGTATCCAGATTGCATTCCAGACCAGGGCCTGATCTTGCTGTATTGTGTGTGAAGTTTTAGGGCGGGTGGGAGTTGGGTGTCCAACTATAATCTTAGCCGAATCTCAGGGGGTCGCCAGGCCCTCCTTTGCGCCACGTTTCGTCGGTGAAGCTCTAGGATTACGACAATCTCAGATCATAGTGGAGCCTGTTACAGGTCCATTGCCTAATAGTCACCCTGCTCCAATCATCTTGGATGGCTCGTAGGAGTTGGTGAGCGCTTCGCCTCCTGCCATTCCTGATAGATTATTCGGGAGCCCGGGTGATGATGTAGCCTTTGCCGATAGTGCAAGTGATGATCTTGATCTTTGGTCAGGTCCGATACTGCGTATGGCTAGGGTGTTACAGTCGACTCGGGCTTCGTTGATATAGAGGCAAATAAGGCCGGCCCTGTTCAACCAGTTCTGCGCTGGGGGCTATACTACCGGTTACTAGCTTGATACTGCGTATGGCTGGGGTGTTACAGTCAACCCAGGATTCATTGTTTTAGGTGCTGATGGTCCTCATACGTAGGTTAACATGGCCCTATGTGTGAGTGCCTATTCCTCAGCACCGCCTAGACTGACTTATAGGGTAGTCTAGATTGGTGGAGCGTTACGACGCTTTCTTTAGGCAGCTTCCTTTCAGCTGTCTTTCTTGATTTTGGTGGAAGGTGGTACTTAATTCAGACCACCGTTATAGCGTCTTGATGGTTTCTGACTCTTAGTTCCATAGGCAGATGGTTCATTCGGTGGAGCTCATCATAGATTAGCTATTTCTTTTTACTCCACACAGTTTTTAGATCACCAACCCCTCAAGTGATTATAACTTTTTGTGGAGTGTAGTAGTTGTTTCCCTTCGGATTTTACTGTGAATTGGTGGGCTGGGTAATCTTGCAGTTGTACTTGCAGATGTACCGCCGCTCACCTCTTTCTTGTTTTCCGAATGTCTTTCAAGCGCCCTTTCATTCCTTCCTTTGCAGTAAATTCTTTGAAGTCCTTTTTTTTATGCGTTTACTTTTTTTTCTTTCAAGTGAACAATGGGTTTTCTGTACTGTGTTTGTACGTCTAAACTTCTATTGTTCATTGGACTTTGTTTCCTTTGTTGGTTACAAGTTTCTTGCAATTTATCTTCGCATCCTTTGGATTTTCAGTTGCTGCAGGTTTAGTTTGCTTGTGGTTAGGTGCTTGGTTTGTCTTGAGTGCATGAGTTCTTTGCGGTGCGATACCCACCTCCTAGAATGTTTTAGTTAGTGCCGTAACTGGGGATTTATGATAATTAACTTTCATATATCTTCTTACTTCCATCTTTGAGTAAGAAACCAGTTCATCATGGTTTTTTCATCCCAACCTAGTCATGAATTCTATGCTAAGAATAGTTTTTCAGGTAGTGGATTTTTCCATCGACTTTATTTTTCCATCGTAGACTTTAGTGTCCCCTTGACTGCGTCCTCTTGTCTGCGTCCTTCAGGCTTTGATTCTCTCGTGTGCTGCTCTCTCACGATATTTCAATCCGTCTCTTTGGTTATCATTGATTGGCGTTAGGTTCCTATTCCCGGATCGGGTTTTCTATACCGTTGTTCCCCAACTTTGATATACGATATTTCGGTCTTCTCTTTAGGTTAAGTTCTCGGTTCTTTCAGTCACCGTTGTTCCCCTTCCTTTGGTATTAGGATTGATTTCTGTTTGGCCTCCCTGTGATTTTCTGGTTTGGTGCCTACTATTCTGGATGCATAGTATTTTTGCGCTTACCATGGATGGTTACATTTCCTTTTTGATCTCAGCTCAGCTCGGTATGACCCAAGTTTTTTGCTGCTACATTTTCGGAGTACTACAGTGGTTTTTGGTTCATCCTTTCTCATCCTTTTATTTTAGACAAGGCTTTCTTCTGGTTTCCTGTTTTTCCTCCGTTCCTTAATAATTTTTGTTTGCTACCAGTTTATAGTTCTATGTCCCCAGTGCCATAGGTGGAGAAGTAGTATTGTATGTCACCTGTGTCATAGGTGGAGTGTCAGCATGAATTGCGGTGCTCTCACGCGTTTTATGACTTGGTGACTACTTATGTACTTCCTTAGAACTATCGGCTCTGCCAGTACTGTGCCAGCTTCCCGTAGTGACAGCTTCCTGTAGACTGAGTCATCCTTGAGTGACTCAGTGACAGCTTCCTGTTGGCTGCGTCACCGGTATTGCCTGTGCCCGGCTTAAGATTCCTGGCTTAGGTTCTAGTCAGGTTACAGGCATCCGCCCCTTTCTCCACTGGTGCCCCTTAATGGGTCTCCTGTGCTTGTAACTTATTCTCGTCTCCGTGTATAGATTGGCGCGTCTGTCTCCGCTGCAACATCTCTGTCCACTCTTCGGAGTGCTTACAAGCTGATACAAACAAATACGAAGACATATTCCCAATTATTAGAGCTGGAATAGAAGCATCAAAAAAGGACATCAGAATCATCTACAACGGAGATATGAAAGAAGTTCTGTTAAACTTAGTTCAAAAAGAAGGATGTGACCCCAAGCCGATCATGCAAACTGGACAAATTATTTCACGGTTAGAATTGAACCACATCGTGACAAAGGACGGCAAACCTATAGCCATCTCAGTTGAGAATGCATCTCAAGTGTTAGGTTTTTCAAAGTGTCCAATTCTAGACATAGACACGTTTGTAGACTACAAGAACCTGGACTCAGAAGTAAAAGGAGCGTTTCTAAGTAATAAAACTAAATCAGAGATGAGCATTGAAGCCAGTGAGGTTTTCAAAACATGTTTAGATCGGGTACCAATGGGCAGGCTAGTTGACAAAGATCTGTCGACCATAGATCTTGACGAGATTACAGCGCTTGATATCAATAAGCATTACTTTACTTGCGCATGGATGTTGGTTGATGGACCAGGTTTCCCCGTCATAAATTCATGGGATATATTTTACACATACATAGATGATAAACCACTAAATGAAGCAAAATTCACGACTAAGAACCAAAAGGTTGTGGAATATGATGACCCGTTTCAAACCAAATTCACGCAAACAACACTTGATTCTAAAGGCGGAATAGTTAAAAGGAAACCGTTCCACAATGGATACCTGTATCTCATCAGAATAGTTGAAGAACACCCCATTTACAACCAGGATAAAATGCTCATTTATGGGTACGAAGTTGTACAATTGAAATTCAAATACACAATATTGGCATATCTGCGAGTTGAGTGGAAGAAGTGTAGGTATCTAGCAACTATATTAAAACAGTGTTTGGGGGAGGGGAAGTACGGACATATCCCAAAAGATTTACTAAAGGGAATCCCTAACGAACTATCAGGCCTTTTTGGGGAAAACACAACACCAGCAGGCATTCAAAAATCCTCAAAAACAGATATGATGCTGTAGAATATGCAAACACAAACAAAGGATATGTTATACCAATGGCAGACGACGTGTTTCTTGTAAATATCACACTGAAAACAGAGCTCACAAACGGATTTCTACCAATGAGGTATGCTCTCACAAATCTAGCAAGATTCCACATCAATGACGCATATGAAAAGCTGAGCGTCGACAATCAAGTGCTTGCGGTAAAAACCGACTGCCTATATGCCATAATAAAAGACGGAAACTGTATCAAATAGCGAATTGGCCCATATTTCGGTCAATACAAGATATTGAAAGGATCCCTGCCTCCCAATAACGAGATTGTACAATACAAAACAAAACCAATCATAACATACCCAGAGCAAGATATTCGTATTCTTGACAAGGTTTTACCAAAAACAATCATTGATGGGTTTGCCGGATGTGGAAAGAGCTATGCTGCTCAAGACTATGTCTATAAACTTTTGGGGGGAAATAAGAAACAACGTTTCGAAGATAAGGAAATATTGGTAGTATGCCCATAAAACTCACAGGTTAACAACGTGCTAACGAAAAGCAGGGAAGACGGGCATGATATCCAAGCCTGCACATTTCACAATCTTATTGGCCTCAATTTCGAAGGAGAGTCAGGGAAGAACAACGCATTTTCACTAGATGACATTAAAGCCATCATATTCGAGGAAGTAATGTTGAAGACCAGGAGACATATGAATGAAATGAACAAGTTCATGCACAAACACCCACATGTATGTTTCATAGCCAATGGGGATTCGCACCAACTGGAATCGATTGATGATGATGCGACGATTGAGATGAAATGTGGGTATGTGCAAAAAATATTCGATAATAAATATACATTAACATTCAACCATAGACTGAAAACACAACAAGACAGAGATGATATGATCCTCATCCAAGACGACCTATTTGACGAAACCAAAGATTTACAAGAAACCATCAGAAAATGGTTCGGGGATAGAATAATTTCCTCGTTAGAAGATGTTAGTAAGCTAAAAATAAAGAGAGCAATCAGCTATCTTGTGTACAGCTCAAAGGTTTTGAACACTTTCGTAGACGATCACCTGGACAAAAGTAAAAAGCGAAAGGCAGCACAATGCTATACGCTGGCGGATGGCAAAACATATCACTTCGGCCAAGAGCTAGTTCGCAAAACCAATATCACGAAAAGTTATAAATACAAGGACGATGGGGAAGAGAAAACAGCAACAATCAAGTTGCGTCCGAATCAGAGGTACACAATAATCGGGCAGACCAAAAAGGAATTCAAACTACAGGACATCTCGTCTGAACACATCAAAATAGATATAGCGCACGACATGATCTGCAAGAGGTTCGATCTAAGTCACTGTAATACGTGTCACAGCGAACAAGGGTCTTGCATTGCAGAGAAGTTTGTCATAACAGATCTGCTAACAATCACGGACAGGAGATGGGTATACTCAGCTGTCTCTAGGTGCAGCAAGCTATCTGACGTACATTTTCTGCAGATGGACTTAACAGACCTGAGGTTAGACGAGTTCTTCAAAGAAAAAATGCGGGAATACAAAGAACAAGACAGGTTGAAGAAACGTGATTACAGCAACATGCCAGAGGAGTATGTAGACGTGGAATGGTGCAAGGAGCAATACATCAAAAACAATGTATGTATTGGATGTCACGGACACATGAAGGTGGAGAAGAGCAGCAAAGTTCAATGTACTGTTGACAGAATAGATAATGGATTTGCACACTTCAAGTGGAATTGCAGATTAACGTGCAATTATTGCAATACCAATAAAAAATAAGTTTTACGTCCTAATATAAATATTGTTATTGTCCGTCGAGTCGGACACTGAGTTGGCATAGCGCACGCGTGGTCCTGTGGCTCCAGGACCCGGGTTGCCTGCCGCCGGGCCATAGCACTCAGGGAACCTACCGATTATCTGAGGAGTATCTAGATACGTACCTGCTTATTTCAAATTATTATCTCAGATATTTATCTCAGATATTTATCTCAGATACTGAACAGATATTATCTAGATAATATCTAGATATCACAGATACTGGTGCATAGATACTGATATCTGTAATATCTAGATACTGCCTAGAGAGTATCTAGACAAGATCTAGATACGGATATCTGTATTTCTAGATACTGCTTAGAGAGTATCTAAACAATATCTAGATACGGATATCTGTATTACTAGATACTGTTTAGATAGCGTCTAAACAATATCTGAAACCGTACATGCGCCTGTACCTGTGGTAGCTAGATAACATCTAAATAGTATCTGTGCAATATCGGAGATAAATATCTGAGATAATAATTTGAAATGAGCAGATACGTATCTGGATCTTCAGATAATCTCGAAATTGTATTACAAATTGTTCATGGTGATCTTAAAATCATCCCATGAGTTAGTGTACATGTATATTAAGTAAAGTTGTACTTCTCAACTTTTTAGACACGTAGCTACAATAAAACAGGCAAACTGACCCACTACTGTAACGCAAACCCCACTCATAACATTTCTAACTCTTCTGACCAAAAATTAATCAACAAATTATAATAAACAAGCAACCTGCAAGCAACCACACAAATTACGTGCCACCCCTCATCCTACCAGTTGTACAATTTATTTGTGAAACATGGCAGTGCATTACTCCATTAGATTGTCAGCAAGGCAACTAGCTATCTACAAGACACATACTCCATATATGGGAATTATATGCTTGGGACCGCACCTTCACTAGCTACTAATCCTACTATGTCTGTGAGTAATAAAGTCTCAAGAGATCCCATCCTTCAAGACTCAAGAGTGCCTAACAGCCAGCCCTCTTTATAGCAGGTAGCCTTGCTCCTACACTCTGCTACCTATCTAGCTATCTACCTAGGGGGCCTTCTTCCCCCTGCCCAGGCCTCGGCTTGTAGGTTTTGAATTGGAAGCCTCGACACTCAGGAATATGCAGCATCGATAATGTGTAATAAAGTATCGAGATATCCCATCCCTGAAGAGTGCCTAACAGCTAGCCCTCTTTAGAGCAGCTAGCCCTAATCCTAGACTCCAATACCTATCTAGCTATCTACCTAGGTGGCCTTTCTTCTCATGTCCCGGCCAGTAGGTTATGCATCGGGAGCCTTGACACCAATGGCAGTACCATCTTGGAGTGCGGTGGATGAGGTGGGAGCAGCTGTAGGTTTATCCCATCCGTAGATGCTACCCAGGTCCAAGTGTGCTACCTTCTTCTTTACCGAGCTCCCTCATCCTTGGCAGTCGGTTGGCCTTAATGGGCTACCCTCATCCTTGGCAGTCGGTTTCATTGCCAAGCACTCCATGGGCCAAGCTATTGCCACGCGATCCATGGCACCAATTGCCTCCACAATACTTGATCAAGTCCTCCCACGTCCCAATGGAAGCATCCTTGACGTAAGCACATGAACAAAGCATATGGGAAGTTTTTTCATGTTGGAATTGTGCACCAAATATATCATGTCAGTTAATTAGCCAGTTTTTGAGTCAGTCATTCAGCTAGTTAGGCATCCATATGTCAGTCAGGTGGCTACTTATAAATTGGAAGAGTAGTTCGTCAGCTGGCTACGTGAGCTAAGGCAAGGACCAGCATGGGAGGGCAGGCTATATACACTGGGACAGGTTGTGGGACCAAAAATAGAGGGCATGCTACATGAGCTGAGGCTGGGACTAGCATTGGAGGGCAGGCTACATGGGCAGAGGCAAGGACCAGCATTATTGGAGGGCAGGCTACATGAGCGGAGGCAGGGACCAGCAATGGAGGGCCACTACGAGAGCAGAGGCAGGGACGAGCAATGGAAGGTAGGCTAAATGAGTGGACGATAGGGAACCATCAGTGGGAGGGCAGGCTACATGAGCGGAGGCATGGCCCAGTAATGGAGGTCAGGCTACATGAGTGGAGGCAGGACCAGCAATGGAGGGGCAGATTACGAGAGCGAGGCAAGGACCCAGCATTGAGGGAGGACCAGCAATGGAGCTCAGGCTACATGAGCTGGGTGAGCGGGGGTAGGGACCAGCAATGGAGGGCAGGCTACAAGAGTGGAGGCAGGGACCAGCAATGGAGCGCAGACTACATGAGCGGAGGGCAGGGACCAGCAATGGAGGGCAGCCTTCATGAGCGGAGGCATGGACCAGCATTGGACGGCAGCTATCCTACATGAGCGGAGGAAGGGACCAGCAATGGAAGGTAGGCTACATAAGTGAAGACATGGACCAGCAATGGAGGGCAGGCTACATGAGCGAGGTTGGGACAGCATTGGAGGCAGACTACGAGAGCGGAGGCAGGGACCAGCAAGGAGCGCAGCCTACATGAGTGACACAGGGACCATCAATGGAGCGCAGGCTACATAAGCGGAGGCAGGGACCAGCAATGGAGACAGGCTACATAAGCAGAGGCAGGGACCAGCAATGGAGCGCAGCCTACATGAGCGGAGGCAGGGACCAGCAATGGAAGGTATGGCTACACGAGTGAAGACAGGACAGCAACGGAGGGCATGCTACATGAGCCACAGGCATGGAGCAGCATTGGATGGCAGGCTACATAAGCGGAGGAAGGGACCAGCAATGGAAGGTAGGCTACATGAGTGAAGACAGGGACCAGCAATGGAGGGCAGGCTACATGAGTGGAGGTAGGGACCAGCATTGGAGGGCAGACTACGAGAGTGGAGGCAGGGACCAGCAATGGAAGGTAGACTACACGAGTGACGACAGGGACCATCAATGGAGGGCAGGCTATATGAATGAGAGGGGGCCAGGCCGAGGGACCCGCAATGGAGCGCAGGCTACATGAGCTAGGGCAGGGACTAGCAATTGAAAGCAGGCTATCTGAGCATGGGGTGAGCTATCTCTTAAGAGCATTCCCATGCATGACAATACATGCATGACTAACCCCGTACAGTCTGGTTGACTCATGGAACTATGTATCAAAATAATGAAATTATATTGATGCCCATGGGCAGGCAAGAGCGTAAGATGTATCCCACCTTTCAGTGGATGGGACTGCAACCTCTCGGAGGCATCAGTAGCCTCAGTGTCCCACTTAGTGTAGACCACGTCCTTCACTTGGAAATCTCCCTACATAAATGAGGGACCAGATGAGCTGAGTGAGATGCTGTGAGTGATGAATGTGCTGAGTGAAGATATGAGCTAAGTGATGAGATGAGTTGAGTGAGATGATGCGCTAAGCGTTGAAAAATGTTGAGTAAGATGCACCATGTGAGGAGATGCAATGAGTGATGAGATGAGCTGAGTGAGATCATGCGATAAGATGAGATGAGTTGAGTGAAATGCACTACGTGATGAGATGCGCAAAGTGATGAGATGAGCTAGGTCACATGAAATGAGTGAGATGCACTGATTGATGAGCTGAGCTGAGCGAGATGCGAGAAGTGAGGAGATAACCTTAATGGGATGAGCTGAGCGAGCTGAGCTGAGCTGAGCGAGATGAGCTAAGCGAGAAGATAAGCTGAATGGGATGAGCTGAGCGAGCTGGGCTGAGTGATGAGCTGAGCTAAGAAGGATGCGCTAAGTGAGGAGATGAACTGAGAGAGATGAGATGAGTGAGATACGCTAATTTTCTGGGCTAAGGGATGAGACAAGCTGAATGAGATGATCTGCATTGCAAATTTAGGCGGTCTTTGGCAGGTCTTTGGCACCCTTTTCCGCCCCCCTGCAGACCCCCCCCCCCCCCACACACACACACACACACACACACACACACACACATGCACCTTTTAAGGCCACATAAAAGGTTGCCTAAGCCCCCAACAAATCAGCAATGCTGAGTGAGATACGCTGAGTGATGAGATGACCCGAGTAACATGATCTGGGCCAATGAGGATGTCATAAAGAATTAAGAGCTGAACTTACATTGTGATGGCTATCAGTATGGTATGGTAATCTATGAAGGGCAGGGAGCACGGCAAGGGGCTGGGATGTGATAAAGCGCATGTGTTAGAGAGCAATGAAGGGCAGGATGCAGGGTTGTGCATGATGGGGAGGATGGCAGTGAATGCCACGAGAGGGGAGTACGGCATGGAAGGTCAAGGGGACCAGATCAGGGCAGGGCGGACAGCAGGACAGGGCATCGCGTACCCGAGGTGCCAGCTTCTGGGGGTATGTTGTTGGCCTGCAAGCATTCCAAGTTGTTGGGGGATGGGTCAATGGGTAAGAGAATGGGTAAGAGCACAGGCATGGGCATGGTGGGGTTTCAGGCGACTAACAAAGTAAGATCCAGACTTAGGTGCAGCTAAGAATCCAGGAGGCAAGGATAGCTGAGTCGCGGTGAGCGATGGGCATCTTCGGGAGTAGGGGGGATGAAAAGAAGCCCAGATCTTGCAGGCAGCCCTCTCTGACATCCAATCGCGATGGGATTGAATGGAGCCTTTGCATTATTCGCTAGCATTCTCGGAATGTTTCAACTGTTCATCAACGACAGCATGCGCAATGAGTGATGCAACGCTTGCGACTCTGATTGCTTGCTGGTTTGAATGCGTACCAGCGGAAACTGGCGTTTGGTCCTGCCAATTCAAACTTCGAGCGAAGGAGCGCGGGGTGTATGGCTGTTTGCCAGGGGTGTATGCCCCTGGTGCCCGCTGGTGCCCTGGGCTGTGCTGGGAGTGTGCGTGAAGCATTTGCTGAAGGGGGCAGATTCCTTCAAGCCATGCGGTGCCAGGACAGGTCTTGCAGATTGTCACTGTAGGACTGCCATTGCTGTGCCTGTCGAGTTTGCCAAGCAATTAACCGCTATCATGGCAGTTATAAATCTCTGATATAAATAGACTGACCCACATACCGGGAAATACCGTACACGCCTTAAGCATTGGCAAACGGTTTGGCAAACGACCCTTTGCCAAACCGGGTTAGGGATGCAGCTTGAGACCACTCCAGGTGGTTGGCCTTTGCCAAGTTACGGTTACCATGGTACTTATCAGCTTGGATAACACTCCGGAGAGTGGACTTTGTGTGTGCAGCACGCCAATCTATAAATGCGGAGACGAGAATAAGTTACAAGCACAGGAGACCCATTAAGGGGCACCAGTGGAGGAAAGGGGGCGGTAGCCTGGAACCTGATCAGGGTACAGGCTAGACAGCGCGTGTCAGAAGAACCGATGACGCAGTCAACAGGAAGCTGACATAGTACTGTCAGGACCGATAGTTCTAAGGGAGTACACAAGGAGTCACCAAGACATAAAACAAGCGAGAGCACCGCTTTTCATGCTGATACTCCACCTATGACGCAGGTGACATACAATACTAGTACTCCGCCTATGGCACTGGGGACATAGAACTATATGTAACAGATAAAAAATTATTAAGGATCGGCTGAAAAAACAGGAAACCAGAAGAAAGCCTTGTCTAAAATAAAAGGATGAGAAAGGATGAACCAAAAACCACTGCAGCACTCCGAAAATGTAGCAGCAAAAAACTTGGGTCATACCGAGCTGATCTGAGACCAAAATGGAAATGTAACCATCCATGGTAAGCGCAAAAATACTATGCATCCAGAATAGTAGGCACCAAACCAGAAAATCACAGGGAGGCCAAACAGAAATCAATCCCAATACCAAAGGAAGGGGAACAACGGTGACTGAAAGAACCGAGAACTTAACCTAAAGAGAAGACTGAAAAAATCGTATATCAAAGTTGGGGAACAACGGTATAGAAAACCCAATCCGGGAATAGGAACCTAACGCCAATCAATGATAACCAAAGAGACGGATTGAAATATCGTGTGAGAGCAGCACACGAGAGAATCAAATCCTAAAGGACGCAGACAAGAGGACGCAAAAGTCCACTATGGAAAAAATAAAGTCGATGGAAAAATCCACTACCGTAAAAACTATTCTTAGCATAGAATTCATGACTAGGTTGGGATGAAAAAACCATGATGAACTGGTTTCTCACTCAAAGATGGAAGTAAGAAGATGTATGAAAGTTAATTATCATAAATCCCCAGCTACGGCACTAACGAAAAACAGTCTAAGAGGTGGGTATCGCACCGCAAAGAACTCGTGCACTCAAGACAAACCAAGCGCCTAACTAAAGCAAACCAAACCTGCAGCAACTGAAAAATCCAAAGGATGCGAAGTTCAAATTTTCAAGAAACTTGTAACCAACAAAGGAAACACAGTTCAATGAACAATAGAAGGGTAGATGTACAACCATAGTACATAAAACCTATTGTCCACCTGAAAAATAGTAAACGCATAAAAAGGACTTCAAAGAATTTACTGCAAAGGATGGACTGAAAGGGCGCTTGAAATACACTCGGAAAACAAGAAAGAGGTGAGCGGCGGTACATCTGCAAGTACAACTGCAAGATTACCCAGCCCACCAATTTACAGTAAAATCCGAAGGGAAACAACTACTACACTCCACAAAAAGTTCCAATCACATGAGGGGCTGGTGATCTAAAAACAGTGTGGAGTAAAAAGAAATAGCTAATCTATGATGAGCTCCACCGAACGAACCATCTGCCTATGGAACTAGGAGTCAGAAACACGGTGGTCTGAATTAAGTACCACCTTCCACCAAAACCAAGAAAGACAGCTGAAAGGAAGCTGCCTAAACAAAGCGTCGTAACGCTCCACCAATCTAGACTACCCTATAAGTCAGTCTAGGAGGTGCTGAGGAATAGGCACTCACACATGGGGCCATGTTAACCTACGTATGAGAACCAGCAGCACCTAAAACAATGAATCCTGGGTTGACTGTAACACCCCAGCCATACGCAGTATCAAGCTAGACCAGTGTTCAAGATCATCACTTACCCATTCGGCAACGGCTACATCATCACATGGGCTTGACCCGAGTAATCCACCAGGGACGACAGGAGGCGTCGGAATTATCGACACCCGCGAGCCATCCGAGGTGGTCGGAGGTTGGCGACTATTAGTCAATGGACCTGATCCAGGTACCACTATGATCGAAGGCTGTCTAAATCCTAAAGCTTCACCGCTAAAACGTGGCACAGAGGAGGGCCTGGCGACCCCCTGAGATTCGGCTAAGATTATAGTTGGATATCCAACTCCCACCCGCCCTAAAACTTCACACACAATACAGCAAGATCAGGCCCTGGTCTAGAATGCAACAATGATACATCCAGCCAGGCCAGCCAACAACAATTGGGGTTGTTAAAGGGCGTAGGGAATTACCGGTAACACATAACATATCACCGTTTGATGACAGGAGGGATGCAAGCGGGCACGGGGACCCATACTAATGGGAGAACCCAGAAAGACAGTTTAGAACTGAACTGGAGATAGAGAGTACATCACTACTCACTACTAACTGGCGCAACATTGGAAACCCAAATATAATAACCCTTACTCACCAGGGAATACCCAACCAGTCTACCAAATAATGCCTTTTTAACTAGCATGTTGCGTGACTGCCCAATACTAAGATTACATAGCAAGGGCAACCAAACAAACGCAACAACGACACATCAGGTGCAACCCCAAAGAAAAGCTCCGAAGGAGTCTTGTCTCCCTAGATGAACACGCGATTGCGAAGATAACACACTAGCACCATGCTGAGCAGTGTCATCATCAACAACTCATGCATGCCCCAACTAATCGAGATCAACCATGCCTCTATACCACTTAACTAAAAATTCCTAAGCCCTATCAGAACTCAAACACTTGAACTCAAACTCACGTAGCTAAG
The DNA here is from genome assembly GCA_013435795.1 of Chlamydomonas sp. ICE-L. Lineage (NCBI taxonomy): Eukaryota > Viridiplantae > Chlorophyta > Chlorophyceae > Chlamydomonadales > Chlamydomonadaceae > Chlamydomonas > Chlamydomonas sp. ICE-L. The sequence goes on from JACBWV010000099.1 coordinate 3,980,110, forward strand.
GCATACACCTAAGGGGGGAACCAGGGGCACGGGAAGACAAAGTAGTAACCTCTGTCGAACCACGGAACGCACCCAGGGGTCAAGGAGCCTAAGAGAGAAAAATATCCACCAAGATATCATGCCAAAGATCCTCCACGGCCGCTGGACTAGGGCCAGGACGGCGTCCACTTCGGCCTGTAGCATGGGCGAAGTCCGGCGCTGCGAGACCTGGGATCACAGAAGGTGGGGAAGCGTTAGGTCGAAGTCGAGATTAGAGGTATGGGAAAAAGGAGACGAGAATGGTTTAGGGTGGTGCAGAAAATCGCACAAATGGCAGAAAATCGCAAATCGCAAGGGCAGAATTCGAACATTTATCGCTAGGATGCGAAGAGCAGAGCCGAGGCATGTAAAGGTCCGAATATTCCGCCGTCGATGATCAGTCAATCCCAAGTCCCCCCCTCTATCGCTCGACTCACCCGGTTGGGGGGTAGAGGGAGCAGCACCCGTAGTGGTGCTGACCATACCCCCCCTGCTTCCTACCACCTCCAGGTCCAGACGCGTAGGTCGTCCTTTTCTGGCGAACCCTACGGCAGGGCAGGCGATCCGCCAGCTTGATCGAAAATATTCTCCAGAAGGTAGCACAGAGCCACTAGAGCGCAAGCTCATGCCAGTAGCCGACCGTCGGCTGGGCAGAGCAAAGGGGGCAAAGACGACGTAGACATCAGCAGGGAGCTTGGTCGGCTTGGCAACCTCCGGTATGCAGGCAGAGCCCCAAACACCGGAAATAAGATAGCGACGTCAAGGACGCGAGCAGACGAAGATGGGGTATCTCCACCGATGTCCAGACTAGTCGCCGACTTGAGTCTGCACGTCACAGTCATGTACGACAGACGGGAGGAGGCGACAGACGGCAGGGGAGGAAAAGGAAGAGAAGATGGAGGAATGACCGGGGGGGGGTTACTTCCACGATGGCGGAAGGACTCTCATGACCGCTAGCAGAGGCAGCTGGTGCACAAACGTCTAGCCAATCATCAAGAGGAGCCGTTCCTCCGTTGGAAGGATTGGTCGCAGCAATCGCTGAGAATGATACTGCGCATCCCGCGCGTCCAGGAAAGACCATCCATGTCATGGAGTTTCTCAAAATGGCGGGAGGTCCTCGCGGAAGTTGCATCGCAAAGCAGTGGTAGTAAATGAAGGGCCGTATAACCTATCAGCTTGGATAACACTCCGGAGAGTGGACTTTGTGTGTGCAGCACGCCAATCTATAAATGCGGAGACGAGAATAAGTTACAAGCACAGGAGACCCATTAAGGGGCACCAGTGGAGGAAAGGGGGCGGTAGCCTGGAACCTGATCAGGGTACAGGCTAGACAGCGCGTGTCAGAAGAACCGATGACGCAGTCAACAGGAAGCTGACATAGTACTGTCAGGACCGATAGTTCTAAGGGAGTACACAAGGAGTCACCAAGACATAAAACAAGCGAGAGCACCGCTTTTCATGCTGATAGTACTCTGTCTAGTGTCTACTAAGCCCTAGCAAGTTAAATGTCCCTGATTTGAATTGCTACATGGTTCCATTTTCAGCAAGCTTGGGCAGACTACTACCGGTATGTAAACATGTACTTGACCTAGAACTTGGTTACATAGCTCCAGTCAGCAATTTGGCTACGAAGCACGGGTCTGGCTACTAAGCCCTAGCAAGTTTAATGCTCCTGATTTGAATGGATACATGGTTTATAGCAAGCTTAGGCAGACTACTTGGTGAACATGTAACAAGGAAATGTAACAATAACATAAGACCCTTTACCAAGTTGCCAACTGGTTTTCAAGTCTGAGTTTGAGACAGTCAAAGCCATATACCCCTTTGCCAAGTTAGTTTTGCCATGCTTTTCTGAGACCCACTTTTAGGGGGGAAATGACATTTGCCAATACTTAATCTTGCCAATACTTAAGGCGCATACGGTACAATTAACGGTATCATTAATATATTTCAATGCATGGACACGACACTCATTCATTATCTGTGTTAAGTCAGCTAGACAACTAGACTCCTAGGCATATCTTTGAACTATCTTTACACGGATGATGTAACAAGTAACTAACAGAGTTCAAGTTCACGTAAACGGTATCCGGTTCTTTAAAGTATGGAGTGGTGCTGCCCGTGTTTACTCCACCAGCAGACGGCGAGCAACTTAAATCCCTTCGTTCCACGGTAGGTATATTAATATATTCCTGGTGTCTGTGGGTAGATGACATTGAGCAACACGGAGTCAGGGCATCTGAAAACATTATAGCAATCAAATCGAAAGGAGGTTACCGTAGGCGCATGATATGTTGGCAGAATATAGAGATGGCGGATGGCACCCAAAATCATGGCGGATGTTAAGGTTGGCGGATGTTACAGATTTAGGGCGCTCCATTAATTGGCCCTGGTTACCAAGGCCGGATGGCGGAATCCTTTTTACATGTTTCAAATTCAAATCAGATTTAAGTGTGACTTAGAAAATGAGTTCTACTGGGCATAAGCAGGAGTAAAAAAATTATTGGACCTGTCACCCTGTGTATACAACTTGAGGAGGGCTGACCCCCCCCCCCCCCCCCCCCCCCCCCCCCCCCTCCCCCCTCCGTGAAATATAAATCCCCCCCAACTTCACCCCCACGTGAAGCCCTTAACTTCAGCCCCCCACCTTATAGCACCAATAGCTGCATGGCATGAAGTGGGGAAATAGCAGTGCCGTGGTGCCCTTGAGAGCGTGTGCGAGTTTCAAAAGGGCGAGGTTTCAAAAACACAACACTCAAAATCTACCGATCACCAGACTAGGCAGATGCCTGCAATATGAGCACATGACTAATTCAGCTGGTCGTCTGCTGTACATATAGCAGACCACTGGACTTGCAGCTGCCTAGCAGCTGTACGTATAATATAAACAAGGCTAGCGCCTGCAATGGACAGACCATACAAGCTGGAGGTGCTATACATATTGTCTACCACGCCTGCAATCTAAACACAACACTCCGACTCTGCAGATCAACAGACTAGGCAGATGCCTGCAATATGAGCACATGACTAATTCAGCTGGTCGTCTGCTGTACATATAGCAGACCACTAAACTTGCAGCTGCCTAGCAGCCGTACATATAATATAAAAAGGTTGGCGCCTGCAAAGTACAGACAAGATGTTCTGGAGCTGCTCTACATATAGTCTGCCACGCCTGCAAACTGAACACGCCACTAATTCAGCTGGACTGCGGTACAAATAGCAGAGCGCCAGGCTGGGCAGCTGCCTAGCAGCTCCACAGATCATCACAGCAGAGTGGTGCCTGCAATGCACAGACAGCAACCGCAGGAGACGCTGTACATATTGCCGGCCACACCTTCAATCTAAATACAACACTTCAACACAACAGATCACTAGACTAAAAAGGCAGTTGCCTGCAATCTGAACACGCCCCTGATTCAGCTGGAGTGCGGGTCAAATAGCAGAGCGCCAGGCTGGGTAGCTGCCTAGCAGCTCCACAGATCATCTCAGCAGGGTGGTGCCTGCAATGCACAGGGCAGGCAGGCAGTAGGCGCGGGAGACGCTCTACACATCGCCGGCCACACCTGCAATCTCAATACAACACTTCAACTCTACCGATGACTAGACTGGAAGGGCAGCTACCTGCAATCTGAACACGCCACTAATTCAGCTGGGCTGCGGTACAAATAGCTAAGTGCAATGCTGGGCAGCTGCCTAGCAGCTCCACAGATCATCTCAGCAGAGTGGTGCATGCAATGCACAGACAGCAACCGCAAGCAGTGGTGATGGCGGTTGCAGTGATGGTGGTTGTGGTGGTGATTGTTGTAGGATATAAAAAGTACAGGGAGTGCATTGCTCTGGCTAGGGGCGGGTCAGGGAGGTGGCTGATCATGAGGAGGTGAGGCATGAACAGGTTTGGTGGCAGTGGTGTTGGCGGTGGCAGTGGTGGTAGTTGTGGTAGGATGTTCAAGTAGAGGGAGTGCATTGCTCTGATCAGGGGCGGGTCATGGAGGTTGCTGATCATGAGGAGGTGAGGCATGAACAGGTTTGGTAGCAGTGGTGTTGGCGGTGGCGGTGGTAGTGGTGGTGGTAGGATGTATAAGTAGAGGGAGGATATTGCTCTGGTCAGGGACGGGTCAGGGAGGTTGCTGATCATGAGGAGGTGAGGCATGAACTGGTTTGGTGGCAGTGGTGTTGGCGGTGGCGTTGGTGGTGGTGGTTGTGGTAGGAAGTTTAAGTAGAAGGAGTGCATTGCTCTGGTCAGGGGCGGGTCGGGGAGGTTGCTGATCATGAGGAGGTGAGGCAAGAACAGGTTTGGTGGCAGTGGTGTTGGCGGTGGCAGTGGTGGTAGTTGTGGTAGGATGTTCAAGTAGAGGGAGGGCATTGCTCTGGTCAGGGGTCATGGAGGTGGCTGATAATGAGAAGGTGAGGCATGAACAGGCCTGGTGGCAGTGGTGTCGGCGGTGGCAGTGGTGGTAGTTGTGGTAGGATGTTTAGGTAGGGGGAGTGCATTGCTCTGGTAAGGGGCGTGTAAGGGAGGTGGCTGATCATGAGGAGGTGAATGAACAGGCCTGGTGGCAGTGGTGTTGGCGGTGGCAGTGGTGGTGGTGGTAGGATGTAATAGGATGTAAAAGTACAGTGGTGGTGGTGGTGGTTGTGGTAGGATGTAAAAGTACAGGGAGGGCATTGCTCTGGTCAGGGGCGGGTCAGGGGGGTTGCTGATCATGAGGAGGTGAGGCATGAACAGGCCTGGTGGCAGTGGTGGTGGCGGTGGCAGTGGTGGTGGTGGTAGGATGTAAAAGTACAAGGATTGCATTGCTCTGGTCAGGGGCGAGTCAGGGAGGTTGCTGATCATGAGGAGGTGAGGCATGAACAGGCCTGGTGGCAGTGGTGTTGGCGGTTGTGGTGTTGGTGGTTGTGGTAGGATGTTTCAGTATACGGAACGCATTGCTCTGGCCAGGGGTCAGGGAGGTGGCTGATCGTGAGGAGGTGAGGCATGAACTGGTTTGGTGGCAGTGGTGTTGGCGGTGGCAGTGGTGGTGGTTGTGGTAGGACGTTCAGGTAGAGGGAGTGCATTGCTCTGGTCAGGGGCGGGTCAGGGAGGTTGCTGATCATGAGGAGGTGAGGCATGAACAGGTTTGGTGGCAGTGGTGTTGGCGGTGGCAGTGGTGGTGGTTGTGGTAGGATGTTCAAGTAGAGGGAGGGCATTGCTCTGGTCAGGGGTCATGGAGGTTGCTGATCATGAGGAGGTGAGGCATGAACAGGCCTGGTGGCAGTGGTGTTGGCGGTGGCAGTGGTGGTTGTGGTAGGATGTTCAAGTAGAGGGAGGGCATTGCTCTGGTCAGGGGCGGGTCAGGGAGGTTGCTGATCATGAGGAGGTGAGGCATGAACAGGTTTGGTGGCAGTGGTGTTGGCGGTGGCAGTGGTGGTGGTTGTGGTAGGATGTTCAAGTAGAGGGAGGGCATTGCTCTGGTCAGGGGTCATGGAGGTGGCTGATCATGAGGAGGTCAGGCATGAACTGGTTTGGTGGCAGTGGTGTTGGCGGTGGCAGTGGTGGTGGTTGTGGTAGGATGTTCAAGTAGAGGGAGGGCATTGCTCTGGTCAGGGGTCATGGAGGTGGCTGATCATGAGGAGGTGAGGCATGAACAGGCCTGGTGGCAGTGGTGTTGGCGGTGGCAGTGGTGGTGGTGGTAGGATGTAAAAGTACAGGGAGTGCATTGCTCTGGTCAGGGGCGGGTCAGGAGGTTGCTGATCATGAGGAGGTGAGGAATGAACAGGTTTGGTGGCAGCGGTGTTGGCGGTGGCAGTGGTGGTGGTTGTGGTAGGATGTTCAAGTAGTGGGAGGGCATTGCTCTGGTCAGGGGTCAGGGAGGTTGCTGATCATGAGGAGGTGAGGCGTGAACAGGCCTGGTGGCAGTGGTGTTGGCGGTGGCGGTGGTGGTCGTGGTAGGATGTAAAAGTACAGGGAGTGCATTGCTCTGGTCAGGGGCGGGTCAGGGAGGTTGCTGATCATGAGGAGGTGAGGCATGAACAGGTTGGTGGCATGTGGTGTGCGGTGGGAAGTGGTGGTGGTTGTGGTAGGACTGTTCAAGTAGAGGGAGTGCATTGATCTGGTCAGGGTGGGTCCATAGGAGGTTGCTGATCATGAGGAGGTGAGGCATGAACAGGCCTGGTGGCAGTGGTGTTGGCGGTGGCAGTGGTGGTGGTGGTGGTAGGATGTTAAAGTACAGGGAGGGCATTGCTCTGGTCAGGGGGGTCAGGGAGGTGGTGCTGATCATGAGGAGGTGACGCATGAACAGGTTTGGTGCAGTGGTGTTGGCGTGGGGCAGTGGTGGTGGTTGGTGGTAGGATGTTCAGTAGAGGGAGGCATTGATCTGGTCAGGGGTGGGTCCGGGAGATGTGATTATGAGGAGTGCGGCATGACAGCAGCCTGGTGGTCAGTGGTGGTGCGGTGGCAGTGGGTGGTGGTTGTGGTAGGTGTTCAAATGGAGGGAGGGCATTGCTCGGTCAGGGCGGTCAGGGATGTGGGCTGATCATGAGGAGGGTGACCGCATGAACGTTTTTGGTGGCCAGTGGTGTTGGCGTGGGCAGTGTTGGTGGTTGTGGTAGGATGTTTCAAGTAGAGGAGGGCAATTGTGCTCTTGTCAGGCGGGTCAGGAGGTGGCTGGTCATGAGGAAATGGAGGCCATGAACAGGTTTGGTGCAGCGGTGTTAAGGGTGGCGGTGTTGGTGGTTGTGGTAGGATGTTTAAATAGAGGGAGGGCATTGCTCTGGTCAGGGGCGGGTCAGGGAGGTTGCTGATCATGAGGAGGTGACGCATGAACAGGCCGGGTGGCAGTGGTGTTGGCGGTGGCAGTGTTGGTGGTTGTGGTAGGATGTAAAAGTACAGGGAGTGCATTGCTCTGGTCAGGGGCGGGTCAGGGAGGTTGCTGATCATGAGGAGGTGAGGCATGAACAGGCCTGGTGGCAGTGGTGTTGGCGGTGGCAGTGTTGGTGGTTGTGGTAGGATGTTCAAGTAGAGGGAGGGCATTGCTCTGGTCAGGGGCGGGTCAGGGAGGTGGCTGATCATGAGGAGGTGACGCATGAACTGGTTTGGTGGCAGTGGTGTTGGCGGTGGCAGTGTTGGTGGTTGTGGTAGGATGTTGAAGTAGAGGGAGGGCATTGCTCTGGTCAGGGGCGGGTCAGGGAGGTTGCTGATCATGAGGAGGTGACGCATGAACAGGCCTGGTGGCAGTGGTGTTGGCGGTGGCAGTGTTGGTGGATGTGGTAGGATGTTCAAGTAGAGGGAGTGCATTGCTCTGGTCAGGGGCGGGTCAGGGAGGTGGCTGATCATGAGGAGGTGACGCATGAACTGGTTTGGTGGCAGTGGTGTTGGCGGTGGCAGTGTTGGTGGTTGTGGTAGGATGTTGAAGTAGAGGGAGTGCATTGCTCTGGTCAGGGGCGGGTCAGGGAGGTGGCTGGTCATGAGGAGGTGAGGCATGAACAGGTTTGGTGGCAGTGGTGTTAAGGGTGGCGGTGTTGGTGGTTGTGGTAGGATGATTAAATAGAGGGAGGGCATTGCTCTGGTCAGGGGTCATGGAGGTGGCTGATCATGAGGAGGTGACGCATGAACAGGCCTGGTGGCAGTGGTGATGGCAGTAGTGGTGGTGGTAGGGTGTTAAAGTACAGGGAGGGCATTGCTCTGGTCAGGGGCGGGTCAGGGAGGTGGCTGATCATGAGGAGGTGAGGCATGAACAGGCCTGGTGGCAGTGGTGTTGGCGGTGGCAGTGGTGGTGGTTGTGGTAGGATGTTCAAGTAGAGGGAGGGCATTGCTCTGGTCAGGGGCGGGTCAGGGAGGTGGCTGATCATGAGGAGGTGACGCATGAACGGTTTGGTGGCAGTGGTGTTGGCGGTGGCAGTGTTGGTGGTTGTGGTAGGATGTTCAAGTAGAGGGAGGGCATTGATCTGGTCAGGGGCGGGTCAGGGAGGTTGCTGATCATGAGGAGGTGACGCATGAACAGGCCTGGTGGCAGTGGTGTTTGGCGGTGGCAGTGTTGGTGGATGTGGTAGGATGTTCAAGTAGAGGGAGTGCATTGCTCTGGTCAGGGGCGGGTCAGGGAGGTGGCTGATCATGAGGAGGTGACGCATGAACTGGTTTGGTGGCAGTGGTGTTGGCGGTGGCAGTGTTGTGGTTGTGGTAGGATGTTGAAGTAGAGGGAGTGCATTGCTCTGGTCAGGGGCGGGTCAGGGAGGTGGCTGGTCATGAGGAGGTGAGGCATGAACAGGTTTGGTGGCAGTGGTGTTAAGGGTGGCGGTGTTGGTGGTTGTGGTAGGATGATTAAATAGAGGGAGGGCATTGCTCTGGTCAGGGGTCATGGAGGTGGCTGATCATGAGGAGGTGACGCATGAACAGGCCTGGTGGCAGTGGTGATGGCAGTAGTGGTGGTGGTAGGGTGTTAAAGTACAGGGAGGGCATTGCTCTGGTCAGGGGCGGGTCAGGGAGGTGGCTGATCATGAGGAGGTGAGGCATGAACAGGCCTGGTGGCAGTGGTGTTGGCGGTGGCAGTGGTGGTGGTTGTGGTAGGATGTTCAAGTAGAGGGAGGGCATTGCTCTGGTCAGGGGCGGGTCAGGGAGGTGGCTGATCATGAGGAGGTGACGCATGAACTGGTTTGGTGGCAGTGGTGTTGGCGGTGGCAGTGTTGGTGGTTGTGGTAGGATGTTCAAGTAGAGGGAGGGCATTGATCTGGTCAGGGGCGGGTCAGGGAGGTTGCTGATCATGAGGAGGTGACGCATGAACAGGCCTGGTGGCAGTGGTGTTGGCGGTGGCAGTGTTGGTGGATGTGGTAGGATGTTCAAGTAGAGGGAGTGCATTGCTCTGGTCAGGGGCGGGTCAGGGAGGTGGCTGATCATGAGGAGGTGACGCATGAACTGGTTTGGTGGCAGTGGTGTTGGCGGTGGCAGTGTTGGTGGTTGTGGTAGGATGTTGAAGTAGAGGGAGTGCATTGCTCTGGTCAGGGGCGGGTCAGGGAGGTGGCTGGTCATGAGGAAATGAGGCATGAACAGGTTTGGTGGCAGTGGTGTTAAGGGTGGCGGTGTTGGTGGTTGTGGTAGGATGTTTAAATAGAGGGAGGGCATTGCTCTGGTCAGGGGTCATGGAGGTGGCTGATCATGAGGAGGTGGAGCATGAACAGGCCTGGTGGCAGTGGTGATGGCAGTAGTGGTGGTGGTAGGGTGTAAAAGTACAGGGAGTGCATTGCTCTGGTCAGGGGCGGGTCAGGGAGGTGGCTGATCATGAGGAGGTGAGGCATGAACAGGCCTGGTGGCAGTGGTGTTGGCGGTGGCAGTGGTGGTGGTTGTGGTAGGATGTTCAAGTAGAGGGAGGGCATTGCTCTGGTCAGGGGCGGGTCAGGGAGGTGGCTGATCATGAGGAGGTGACGCATGAACTGGTTTGGTGGCAGTGGTGTTGGCGGTGGCAGTGTTGGTGGTTGTGGTAGGATGTTGAAGTAGAGGGAGTGCATTGCTCTGGTCAGGGGCGGGTCAGGGAGGTGGCTGGTTATGAGGAGGTGAGGCATGAACAGGTTTGGTGGCAGTGGTGTTAAGGGTGGCGGTGTTGGTGGTTGTGGTAGGATGTTTAAATAGAGGGAGGGCATTGCTCTGGTCAGGGGTCATGGAGGTGGCTGATCATGAAGAGGTGGAGCATGAACAGGCCTGGTGGCAGTGGTGATGGCAGTAGTGGTGGTGGTAGGGTGTAAAAGTACAGGGAGTGCATTGCTCTGGTTAGGGGTGGGTCAGGGAGGTGGCTGATCATGAGGTGAGGCATTAACTAATACCTAATCGCCTAATCATCACACACACGCCAGGCTCTAGAGCAGCCGAAGCCGCAAGACTTATATTCGCTAATGAAGCTTCGTTATGCTTCTATTGGCTGGAAGTGCGATTGGGTATACGTTGGCTTACGCAGGCTGCAGTTGCGCCCATCTGAAGTTGGGTGAGTTTCGTGCTGCGCCTGGCTCCCTTGAGGTCCGCCGAGATTGTTGAAGTGCATGTCAGTGGTTTGGTTGCGATGCGGCGTAAAATGCGGATGCTCGTGAGTTGCGAGTGTTGCTCGGCTTCTGTAAAGTGCTTGAAGCGTTGATTGGTGCGAAAGAGAATATCTGGAAATCCAGATATTCGAGATAGTCAGCTACGCGTCAGACACTCGAGAGACGGTACAGTCACTCAGATACGGTACAGAGATTGGCGCGTTCCCTGAGTGAGCTAGGAATGCTAGGTGGTTAGGTGCATGTCTCTCTCTGCCACTACGGCGAGGTTGGGTGAGGGCAGCTTCTGGTGGAGAGGTGGATGCCTGTTGCTGTGCTGGTGCAGGAGAGGTGATTGCATGTTCTGGTGCATTGCCTTGTGATGACATGAGGTTGGGGAGGTCACCTGCCTGGGACTGTTTGGGGTTGTGTTCATTTCCTTGTTCAACATCGTTGTTGGGTTCAGGTGCACTGTGCTGTGGGGCAATAGTACCTTCCTGGTGCACTGAACTGGGTAGGTAGCTATCATCTATATCTTCTGGTGATCCCCATGCTCCCATGTTTGCCTTGTTTCTTTCACGCAATGCTTCAATGGCTTTGTTTTCTGAGGGAGAATGGGATGGTGAGGGAGTGTCTTCATCTTCAGGTTCACCAGGGGTGTCTTCTTCATACATGCCTAGGATTTCAGCATCTGCACTGGGGAATCCATTCTTTCCTGCCAGGATCTCAGACTCATTGAAGGTGATGTCTCTAGCATCATAGATCTTATGGTTGGAGTCTACAACTCAGTAAGCTTTTCTCATGTGGGAGTAGCCAATGAGTCTACTGATTTTGGCTGATGGTGCAAACTTCCATGCTCTGGATTTGGGTGGTATGTGGACATAGGCTGTGCACCCAATGGTTATGAGGTGATCAATCTTAGGCTTGATGCCATGGAACATTTCATAGGGAGTTTTGTCTGAGTCAGAAGTGGGGCTGAGGTTTCTCAAGATGCTAGCATTCTTCACCATGTCAGCCCAGTATCTGTTAGGAAATTTGGATGAGATGAGGAGGGCAGTTGCTCTGTCATGGAGAGTGCGGTTGAGACGTTCTGCTCCTCCATTAGTGTCTGGATTGTTAGGTACTGTGAAGTTGAGGGTAATGCCTTTCTTTTTGCACCAGTTTTTAAATGATGTGCAGATGTACTCTGATCCATTGTCATAGAAGATGGTGCCTATTCTGTTGTCTGTAAGAACTTCATACCGTTCCAGTTCATGCATGGTTTCTTTGGGCACTGTGTGTTTGTTTTTTGTGGAATGTGACTATGGAGTACTTTGAGTGGTCATCTAGAATGCCTTGGAAGTATATGTTGCCATTAAGACTGGGTACTTTCATCTTTCCACTCATGTCAATGTGGATTATTTGCAAGGGTCTTGTGGCACGTGTGGATGATGTAGGATATGGGTTCTTGTCCATTTTAGAGAGGACACACACTTCACAAGTTTTCTTTCTCATTTTGTTGCAGGCTGCAGTGGTGACATCTGTGCCTGTGACCATGTGTTCAGAAATGAGCCTGACTAAACTGCTGTAAGAAAGGTGACCCATTCTGTTGTGGAGAAGTTCTGCTGTTTGTTGGGTATTTCTGGAAATGGCGGCCATTACTATGTTCAGACATGTCCCATGGATAAGGGTATTGTCAGGGACAAGGGTGGGAGTGAGGTATAGATTCTTGTTCTTTGACCCAGTGATAATGACTTTGTTATTGATGGTCATGGTGCAGGCCTGAGAATCAAACTGAACTAACATAGAAGGATTTGCTTTGATGGCTGCAGCCATTGACATGAGGTTAGGAGTGTTAGGGTCATCATTGAGATGAACATTTCTGAGTTTGTGAATCTTTCCATTGTCTCCTCTGATCAGAGCATTGCCAGATCTGGTGATGTGTGTATATCCTGATGCTGTCTGTACTCTGATATGGGGGAATATGTCATGTATGTCATACAACAGGGATTCATCGCCTGTCATGTGGGAGGTCGCTCCAGTGTCCATGATCCAGTTTACTGCCATGCGGTCTGTGCGTGGGGAGGCATTAAGGGCATACGAAGGAGACTGAGGTGCAGTAGGGGTAGATGCAGGTTCGTCATATGCTGGCACATTTGATGCGGCTGATTCGGCTGCGACAGGGGAATGCTGTCGGGGTGTGGATCTGGTATCATATTTGGATCTAAGTGCTGCTAGGATGTCATCAGGATCGTTATGGAACTTGACCATCCCCCTGGTAGGTTCTGAAAGGTGTGCAAGGATGTATTCAATCTGAAACTGAACTAGTTTGTGAGATCCGGGGGCAAAGTAGTAGTGGGATACCTTAAGTTCAGCTTCCATGGATGCAAGCCAATCTTGGAAGAAGTGTTGGTGGAAGATGAAGGTCGGACGACGCTCAGGCTCAGCGGTTGCAGCGGGCCGCATAGTGAGGCGATGTAGCAGTTGCAGAGATGATGCGGCAGGGATTGCGGGTGCAACGAGATGGAGAAGTGGAGCAGGAGACAGTCGGAGGTGGAGACCAACTGGGGAGGGAGCTGGAGAGTGGAGAGGTCAGGAGGTGGTTGAGAGACGGCTGAGGCTGCGTAAGCAACGGGACGTGGGAGATGGGAAGGGGGGTGGTGGGGGCGCAGTGGAGGTATTGATGGTTGTCAGGGGGGTGAGGGGGGGGTTGCTGGACGACAGCTTGATGCTCAATGGAGCAGAATCAATCCGGATACGCGGATGATATACCGCACAAGAGTGGTGTCCCAGTGGGGAGGTTCTTGTCGGGTGGAGCTTTCTTCACTCCTTTCAATTGATTCACTCCGCGCGACAACAATCAAAATGCCCTTCAGCTCGGAATACCGTCGAGCAATGACAATCTAAAGCGAAGGGACCGTAACCTGTAGTTTTCCGGAGTATGTGCAGAGCACAGAGACGAGGGGATGGAAGACGGTAAGGATAAGATCTTTACAGTTAGATAAGCATTCAATCAATGCGCTAGGAGAAAGTACTGGGATAACGCGGGACCTCATGGTACCGGCATTAGAGTCCGTGCCATAGCTGGCAGCGGCACAGCAGTACAGTGCAGCAGGGAGGAGTCCTGTGCACTCTAAGTCACTCTAGGTGAGCCGGTGAAACCCGGTGAATAACAAGTTGTTCTAAAGGTGTGAGGACGTGACTCGAAAACCCGCATATTGTTATACAAATGGACAGCGGGCAGGATGTGCCGTGTGCCAAGTGGCATTTTTAAAATCGGGGTTGGGCTGGTCCCTTCAGCCTATTTGGCTAACCCTGGACTGTAACCAGGGTTGTTCAGGAGGACGTCCAGCTATGCGTCCTGACACGCAACGGACTGTACAGCCTGCGTACTGAGACGCAACCGATTTCGTAGCCTACTTCCCGAAACGCAACCGAACCAGCATAGCCTGCGTCCTCAGATGCAACCGACTCGCAACCAACCCATAACCGACCCCACAGCCTGCGTCCTGCGACGCAACCTACCCATTGAAGTTGCGTCTGCGACGCAACTGACCCTCCCCACGTCGCACATGCGACGCAGGACGCAGCGTCCTAAACAATCCTGACTGTAACATGCACATAGTAATATGGGCTGGGAATCTTGAATTGGTTCAGTCCCGAACATCTCGTACGATATCGTACAATATCTCGGACGCCTACGCTATCGTGTACCACTTGTATTCGCATATCGGAATGAGAACAAGGGGGTATATCATACGATACACGATATTGTAGGATAGCGTACTTCCCAACCCTGCACACTGCTACACTAGTGATGATTGAAGAAATGAAGACCCCCTCCCCCCAGTTTTGAAATTGGGCATGTCAGCATGAATTGCGGTGCTCTCACGCGTTTTATGACTTGGTGACTACTTATGTACTTCCTTAGAACTATCGGCTCTGCCAGTACTGTGCTAGCTTCCCGTAGACTGTGTCATCCTTCTTGACTCAGTGGCAGCTTCCTGCTGGCTGCGTCACCGGTCTAGCCTGTACCCTGTTAGGTTCCAGGCTGCCGCCCTTTCACCACTGGTGCCCCTTGATGGGTCTCCTGTGCTTGTAACGTTATTCTCGTCTCCGTGTATAGATTGGCGCGTCTGCTTCACGCAAGCATCTCTGTCCACTCTCTGGAGTGTATTCAAGCTGATAGGTTATCGGGCTCATCGTGGTACCACTGCTTTGAAATGCATCTTATGCGTCGTCCTCTACTTGGCTTCAACGAGCTTCATTCTGGAAGTTCCGAAGTCCTGACATGACGACAAATTGGCTAGACGATTGCGCGACCAGCGGCCTCTGCTAACGGTCATGAGGATCCTTCCGCCGTCGTGGAAGCCACCCCCCCCAGTCATTCCTCCATCTTCTCTTCCTTTTCCTCCCCTGCCGTCTGTCGCCTCCTCCCGTCTGTTGTAGATGACTGTGACGTGCAGACTCAAGTCGGCGACTAGCCTGGACATCGGTGGAGACACCCTGTCTTCGTCTGCTCGCGTCCTTGACGTCGCTATCATATCTCCAGTGTTTGAGGCTCTTCCTGCATACCGGAGGTTGCCAAGCCGACCAAGCTCCCTGCTGATGTCTACGTCGTCTGTGCCCCCTTTGCTCTGCCCAGCCGACGGTCGGCTACTGGCATGAGCTTGCGCTCTAGTGGCTCTGTGCTACCTTCTGGAGAATTTTTTCGATCAAGCTGGCGGATCGCCGGCACTGCCGTAGGGTTCGCCAGAGGAGAACGACCTACGCGTCTGGACCTGGAGATTCTGGAGGTGGTAGGAAGCAGGGGGGTACGGTCAGCACCACTACGGGTGCTGCTCCCTCTACCCCCCAACCGGGTGAGTCGAGCGATAGAGGGGGGGACTTGGGATTGACTGATCGTCGACGGCGTGATATTAGGACCTTTACATGCCTCGGCTCTGCTCTTCGCATCCTAGCAATAAATTTTCGAATTCTGCCCTTGCGATTTGCGATTTTCTGCCATTGGTGCGATTTTCTGCACCAGGTGCGACTTGCTGCACTGTCATTCTCGTCTCCTTTTTCCCATACCTCAAATCTCGACTTCGACCTAACGCTTCCCCACCTTCTGTGATTCCAGGTCTCGCAGCGCCGGACTTCGCCCATGCTAAAGGCCGAAGTGGACGCCGTCCTGGCCCTAGTCCAGCGGCCGTGGAGGTTCTTTGGCATGATATCTTGGTGGATATTTGTTCTCTCTTAGGATCCTTGGGACCCCTGGGTGCGTTCCGTGGTTCGACAGAGGTCGCTACTTTGTCTTACCGTGCCCCTGGTTCCCTCTTTAGGTGTATGCATCAGCTACGTGAGTTTGGGTTCAAGTGTTTGAGTTCTGATAGGGCTTAGGAATTTTTAGTTAAGTGGTATAGAGGCATGGTTGATCTCGATTAGTTGTGGCAGTCATGAGTTGTTGATGATGACACTGCTCAGCAGCGTGCTAGTGTGTTATCTTCGCAATCGGCTGTACCACTAGGGAGACAGAACTCCTTTGGAGCTGTTCTTTGGGGTTGCACCTGATGTGTCGTTGTTGCGTTTGTTTGGTTGCCCTTGCTATGTCACCTTAGTATTGGGAAGTAACGCAACAAGCTAGTCGAAAAGGCGTTATTTGGTAGACTGGTTGGGTATTCCCTGGTGAGTAAGGGTTATTATATTTGGATTTCCGATGTTGCGCCAGGTAGTAGAGGGTAGTGATGTACTCTCTATATCCAGTTCAGTCTAAACTGTCTTCCTGGGTTCTCCCATTAGTATGGGTCCCCGTGCCCGCTTGCATCCCTCCTGTCATCAAACGGTGATATGTTAGTGTAACCGGTAATTCCCTACGCCCTTTAACAACCCCAATTGTTGATGGCTGGCCTGGCTGGGATGTATCCAGATTGCATTCCAGACCAGGGCCTGATCATGCTGTGTTGTGTGTGAAGTTTTAGGGCGGGTGGGAGTTGTATTTCCGAATTTTAATTTAGCCGAATCTTAGGGGGTCGCCAGGCCCTCCTCTGCGCCACGTTCCGTCGGCGAAGCTTTAGGATTAAGACAACCTCAGATCATAGTGGAGCCCGTCACAGGTCCATTGCCTAATAGTCGCCAACCTCCGGCCACCTCGGATGGCTCGCAGGTGTTGTTAATCCCTTCGCCTCCTGCCATCCCTGGTGGATTATCCGGGTCAAGCCCATGTGATGATGTAGCCGTTACCGAAAGTGTAAGTGATGATCTTGAACACTGGTCTAGCTTGATACTGCGTATGGCTGGGGTGTTACAGTCAACCCAGGATTCATTGTTTTAGGTGCTGCTGGTTCTCATACGTAGGCTAACATGGCCCTATGTGTGGGTGCCTATTCCTCAGCACCGCCTAGACTGTCTTATAGGGTATCAGCTATTAAGCACTTCTAAGAGTGGACAGAGATGTATGCAGCGGAGACAGACGCGCCAATCTATACACAGAGACGAGAATAACGTTACAAGCAAGGACGTACACTAAAGGACACCAGCGGTGGGCGAAGTGGATGCCTGTAACCTGAATAGACCCTAAGCCCGGATCTTGTCACCCTGACACCGTTTAACACAGGACATGTCAGGGAGAGACCGATAAGACACAGAGAGACAGGCAGTCAATAGGAAGCTGACACTGAGTCACTAAAGGATGACTCAGTTCTACGGGAAGCTATCACTATGGGAAGCTATCAGGGCCGATAGTTCTAAGGGAGTACATAAGTAGTCACCAAGTCATAAAACGCTTGAGAGCACCGCAATTCATGCTGACACTCCACCTATGACACAGGTGACATACAATACTACTACTCCACCTATGGCACTGGGGACATAGAACTATATGTAACAGATTAAAAAAAAATTAAAGAACTCCGAAAAAACGAGAGAACTTCAAATGTAACCCAAAGGGTGTAAATGAAGGAATGGACCAAGGCAAAATACCAAAGAGTGCCAAGGGAGAAAAGAGGATAACCGAATATCAATGACGGGTAACAACGGTATAGAAAACCCGATCCGGGAATAGGAACCTAATGCCATACAATGATAACCAAAAAACAAGAAACGTATGTAACCAAAAAAACAAAAAAATGACCCTAAGAAGTAGCGGTCATTCCAAGCATACGGACAAACCGCCAGAACACAGCAGGATCAAGGGGCTTGGTGAAGAGGTCAGCACAGTTATCCACAGTGTTAACATAGGCAACAGCCAGTTGGCCATCCTCCACCAGCTCCTTGATGTAGTGATGAATAACATCAATGTGCTTGCTGCGAGGCAGAAGCTGCCAGTCAGTGGCCCAACTCAGGGAACCTAAGTTGTCACCCTGAATTGTAACCAAAGCACAAGGCAGACCCAGATCCACCCTCAATTTCTTCAACCATTGGACCTCCCTGGCAGCCTGGGACAGGGCTTGATACTCAGCCTCACTAGAGCTAATAGCAACAGTAGGCTGTCGCTTGCTCATCCAGTTAACAATGCACCCACCAGCTAGAACTGCAAAGCCAGTCTGAGATCTCCTGTCAGACCCATCATCAGCATAAGATGAGTCACTAAAGACAGTAAAAGTGAAATCAGGGCTGTGGGTGTAAGTGAGACCCAGGTGAGAATGTGTTCTCAAATACAAGAGTAACCGTTTGGCAGCCCCCCAGAGAGGGACTGTAGGGTGAGCAGAGAACCTGGATAAATAGCTAACAGCAAAGGAAATATCAGGCCTGGTGCAAGTGGCCAGGTATAGCAAAGCACCTACAAGAGAGAGGTACTGGCTATTAGACGGCAGGGGCTCTCCAGGGGCGTCAGAAACAGTGGATTTGGCCATGGGAGCAGCAAACTTGGGTGGGGCAGCAGCAGTAAGACCAAACTGCTCCACCAGATCAACAATGTAGGTGTGCTGAGAGAGATTGATCTGAACACACCTGCCTTCAGAGTCAAGGGTAACATCCATGTCCAAAGAGAGGAACTGAATTGGAACACCCATCTCTTTGACCTCCCAGCCAGCTGCTTCCATTGCCTGGATCAGCAACACATACCTATCCAGCTCACTAAAAGCACAGATAAAGTCATCAACATAGGTCAGGACATAGCTCCACCCACCATCAGAATCCTTCCTAAAGTACAGAGCAGGTTCTGCCTTGCACATAGTAAAGCCATGAGCAACCAGAACCCGCTTGACATCCCTACTCCAAGCTCTGGGTGCCTGCTTCAATCCATAAAGGGACTTGATCAGTTTGCAGACAAGTGGAACACCGTTAGGACCAAGGTGCCTAAAGCCCTCAGGCTGGTGGCAGTACAGGTCCAGACCAGGCTCCAGCTTGGCATTTAGGAATGCAGTCTTGATGTCTAGCTGCCGAACAAACATCTTCCTATGAGTGATGGCAGCCAGGAGCACCCTAAGACCTGCTTTGGAGGAGACAGGGGCATATACATCATGAAAATCCAGCCCAGGACGCTGCAGAAAACCACGGACCACAAAACGTGCCTTGAAGCGTATAGTACCATCAACACCAATCTTCTTCACAAATAACCACCTGCCAGACAGGATCTTCTGCTTACGAGGCTGTGGAGTGAGAACCCATGTACCATGGGCATGAAGGGAAGCCATCTCATCCTTCATGGCAAGAAGCCATTGATCCCTGTCAGGGTTGGTATGCAACATGGCAGCTTTGTAGGTCAGTTCAGTGGTGGATGCAACAGATGCTCCCACGTACAAGCAGTTTACTTGTACATGGGCAGCGGGGGTATCAGCAGTATCAGCAGTAACCATTAGGAAAGCCCCCAGTGCAGAACTACTGCCTGGTTGAACAGGGCCGGCCGTCTTTGCCTCTAAATCAACGAAGCCTGGGTCGACCGGAACACCCCAGCCATACGCAGTATCGGAGCCTGACCACGGTTCAAGATCATCACTTGCATCATCTGCAACGGCTACATCATCACCCGGACTCCTGAGTAATCTATCAGAGACGGCAGGAGGTGAAGCGTTCACCAACTCCATCGAGCTATCAGTGATGATGGGAGTATGATGACTAGTAGGCAATGGATCTAACAAAGGATCCACTATGGTCTGAGTTGGTGTAAATCCAACGACTTCACCGACGGAATGTGACGCAGAGGAGGGCCTGGCGACCCCCTGAGATTCGGCTAAGATTTTGTCCGTAGGAGCCGCAGAAACTCGCCCGCCCAGTGTGTTCTCACGCAAAACAGTACCACTGGCCCCCGACCTAGGTCGCAGAGTCATCCTATGGCCAGGACAGTGGTCAACAATTGGGGAAGACAAAGGGTCTAGGGAATCAACCGCAACCTCAGGCATGTGTCCGTTGATGGCGGCAGGGATGCTAGAGACATATGGCGACCCATCATAGGGAGTTAGCCCAGGAATGCAGTTATGATCAAACTGCTCATAGAAGAGTACATCACGACTCTCTACTACCTGGCGCAACTTAGGAACCCAAACAAAATAACCCTTACTCACCAGAGAATACCCAACCAGTCTACCAGATAACGCCCTTTCGTCTAGCTTATTACGTTTCTTCCCATTGACTAGAGTAACATAGCAGGGGCATCCAAACACACGTAATAACGACACATCAGGTTTCACCCCATAAAACAACTCAAAGGGTGTCTTGCGTCCCTGGTTAGGCAGACGGTTTCTAAGGTAACAAGCAGCCAGGAAGGCATAGGGCCAAAAGGACTTAGTAAGCTTAGACTCCAAGTGGATACTCCTAGCTATATTCTGAAGGACCCCATTATACCTTTCCACAGTTGCATTCTGCTGTGCAGTGTATGCCAAAGACAACTCATGTACTGCCCCAACCGATTCTAACCAATCCTCGAACCATTTAACTATAAACTCTTTAGCCCTGTCAGATCTCAGACACTTAAAGGCAACCCCCTGCAGCTGATTTGACCATCTGAGGATGATAGTCTGGACTGCTAAGGGAGCTTCATCCTTGGTCCTCAAGCACAATACCTCAGCATAGCCAGAGAATTGGTCTACAAGGCACAAGATATAAAACTCCCCACGAAGACCCCTAATATGAACCGGTCCCATGATATCCAAGTGAAGGCGTTGGAGGGGTGCAAGGACCTCAGTCATGCTTTCTTTAGGAAAAGGGAGACGCTTTCCCTTAGCCTTTTGACAAGCATCACATGGGATCTTACCCATCTTTTGTACTTGATGAAGGCTGAGGGGTAAGTTCTTAACCATACCACGCTTGACAAGGTTGTGCAAGGCATCATAACCGGGATGACCCAGTCGCCTATGCCACAACCATGCAGGAGTGGTAGGGATAATAACTCCACCGTCCTCATCAACATCAAGTGCAAAAGCTGGATAATATTCAGCAACCCTCAAACAACGACTGGAGGTGTGACAAGGCCTACATGCAAACTTATACACACCATCACTGGAAGCAGGAAAGGACCAGAGCACAGAAGAGCCCTGAGTGGCAGTACAACTAATACTATCAAAAGCAATCTTGCAGTGGAGGGAATGAGCTACAGCATGTACGGACAGGAGATTTACTGGACAGTGGGGTATGTATAGAACATTGGTTAAGGTGATTGATGTTGGTAACCAATCACTACATAACACAATGGACCCCATACCCTCTGACCGTTGAATCACCCCATCAGCAAATCGAACTGCAGGCCCAACAGCAGAGGATTCAAACACAGTGAACAACGACCTATCACCTGTGATTGACATCCCAGCTCCCGAGTCCACATGCCAGATACCTTCAGAAAGACTTGGGCTGCAAATGTTTGAGAACTTAGTCGTGCAAGAAAATAGGACAGAGCTTACCTCCTAGTTCTTTGAAATGGCGTACCCACGATCTGAGCCTGCAAGGACGACAGCTGCTTACGTGTAAGCGACCCTGGAAGGGCCAAAGCTACGGGCACCGGTTCAGAACCAGGTGCACGTCCCTTGGCCTTTCTGAGTTCCGGATACTTTGTAAAGCAGCGGTCTTCCGAGTGGCTCGTTTTCGAACGACAGGGTCCCCAAGTGCAATCCAAGCGCCTCTTGGTGCCCCCGGAACTCTGAGAACCAGATCCCTTGCCCCGCTGGAAAGCAGCATTAGCAGGGATCTGGGGAGGGTCGCGGGACCAGCCAGGATGCCTTGGATCAGACCTGGGGAGAGACACATTTAAGAAATCTAACGATCTATAGGCATCAAGACAAGACCAGTAGTCTACGGTCTTGTTCTGGTACAACTCAAAGCCAAACTGGAGGCGCAGCGAATCGAATCGAGGGTGAGTGATGCCATTGATTATAGTGTGCATCGCGTGACGCTGCGGCTGCGGGTATCCCGCACTGCGAAGATCAGTGCACAACTGCCGCACCCTGCGAAAGAACACATCCACGGGTTCAGAGCTGTTCATAGTCACACTACGAAGCTCAACAAGCATGAGGGGAACCCGAGCAGCAAGGGCATCAGAATGCTGCCTCTTGATATGCAGTAAGATATCGCGAGGTGTAGCAAAATCCTGATACACCTGTACCATCGGTTCCGTCATGTGCGCGAGCATCATGGTGAGACACATGAACTCCTGGCGTGCAAGGGGCAGGGTACTAAATCCTAACAGTGCAGGATCTACACGAGTCTGACTAGGAGAGGCAGGTGGTGAGGCAACAGGCGAAAACGGCGTGGCATCATACATAGCGCGAACCGACAGAAAGTACTCGGCAGCGATGCCAGCATCATATGCACGCTTGTCATCAAGGTTCTCAATCTCATCCAAAGAACTCGCAACATTTACGAGTAGCTCAAAATCTGGCCTAAGAGGTACAAAGCTGAGAGGAACTTTGGCAAACTGGTACTTGCGTAGATTTGCATTTCGAACTCCCAATCCACCAAAGGTAGCACCACCAGGAGGGTAGTCAATCCCTGCCTGCACAGGCCCCAGATAAGCACGGCATGCATGACCCAACTCAGAGAACACCATCACTCGCCTAGCCCGCCCCTTCGTATCTAGATTAGCCCGAGTGGCAGCCTGATCCATCCTACCGTACAAAGTGCGGTCCAAGGAGTCACCAGCTTTCTGCGCCTGGCGAATTTGGCGGCAACTCCGCACATCCATGCGCGAAGGTGTGGAGCCATCAAGCAGGTGCTCCCAGGATAAGCATCCCAGCGAGCGATTCGGGTAGTAGGGCAGGGGGGGAGGAAAAGGAGAAGGGGCAGGAGGCTGCTCCACCGGTGGAGGTGGAGGTGGATTCAGGGAGGGGCCAGCAGCATCGCTGTGGACACTCGAGGCAGCAGCAGCAGTCTCACGAGACCGCGTGTGGTAGCCAGCCAGAGCTCGCTCAGAAGGGTTGCGAACAAAGGGGAGGGGAGGAATCAAAGGACCAAGTGACGAGCTTCTCAGCAAAGTCGGCATAGCCAACTCAGGTACCGCAGGTGGATGCGGAGGAGCAGTCGGAGGCTTGTAGACAGGAGGAGGAGGAGGAGGAGGAGGAGCCGACTGGTGCTCAAACACCGGAGACTCAAAGACACGAGTGGCAGTGGAAGGTGTGACTCCACCGAAGTCACCACTCCGCGCACTCTGTAGGTCTTCCTGTTCGTCGTCATCGTCATCCTCAGTGTAGTAGCCATCTTCATGCTTATGGCGAGCCAGATCAGCATTGTCATACTCAAAACGGGCATCAGGAGGCGGAGGAGAAGACTTGTATTTGATGATCTGAGTCGAGACGCAGCATAGACGCATCAGAATATCCTCTACCTCAGGAAGGAGGCGTTGGACAAGAGGAGAAGGAGGGAGAGAAATGGAGGTTTGGTAGGGGGGGATGTCTTCCATGATGGCGGAAGGAGACTCATCTAAGGCAGCAGAGGCCGCTGGCGCGCAATCATCAAGCCAATCAGTGGGAACACGAGTCTTGAACGGAAGAATGCGGTCGCAGCCATTGGATACAATGACGCTCTCCATACCGCGCGACCAAGACAAACCATTCTGTGGGGTTAGCTTTTCGAAGCCGGCAGGAGGCCCACGCGGAAGTTGCATTATAAAGCAGTGGTAGATCGAGATGAAGCCCAGAACCTATCAGCTATTAAGCACTTCTAAGAGTGGACAGAGATGTATGCAGCGGAGACAGACGCGCCAATCTATACACAGAGACGAGAATAACGTTACAAGCAAGGACGTACACTAAAGGACACCAGCGGTGGGCGAAGTGGATGCCTGTAACCTGAATAGACCCTAAGCCCGGATCTTGTCACCCTGACACCGTTTAACACAGGACATGTCAGGGAGAGACCGATAAGACACAGAGAGACAGGCAGTCAATAGGAAGCTGACACTGAGTCACTAAAGGATGACTCAGTTCTACGGGAAGCTATCACTATGGGAAGCTATCAGGGCCGATAGTTCTAAGGGAGTACATAAGTAGTCACCAAGTCATAAAACGCTTGAGAGCACCGCAATTCATGCTGACATAGGGTAGTCTAGATTGGTGGAGCGTTACGACGCTTTGTTTAGGCAGCTTCCTTTCAGCTGTCTTTCTTGGTTTTGGTGGAAGGTGGTAATTAATTCAGACCACCGTTATAGCGTCTTGATGGTTTCAGACTCTTAGTTCCCTAGGCAGATGGTTCATTCGGTGGAGCTCATCATAGATTAGCTATTTCTTTTTACTCCACACTGTTTTTAGATCACCAGCCCCTTAGGTGATTATAATTTTTTGTGGAGTGTAGTAGTTGTTTCCCTTCGGATTTTACTGTGAATTGGTGGGCTGGGTAATCTTGCAGTTGTACTTGCAGATGTACCGCCGCTCACCTCTTTCTTGTTCTTCCGAGTGTATTTCTAGCGCCCTTTCAGTCTATCCTTTGCAGTAAATTCTTTGAAGTCCTTTTTTATGCGTTTACTAATTTTCAAGTGGACAATAGGTTTTATGTACTATGGTTGTACATCTAACCTTCTATTGTTCATTGAACTGTGTTTCCTTTGTTGGTTACGGGTTTCTTGAAAATTTTAACTTCGCATCCTTTGGATTTTTTCGGTTGCTGCAGGTTTGGTTTGCTTGTGGTTAGGCGCTTGGTGTGTCTTGAGTGCATGAGTTCTTTGCGGTGCGATACCCACCTCCTAGAATGTTTTAGTTAGTGCCGTAACTGGGGATTTATGATAATTAACTTTCATAAATCTTCTTACTTCCATCTTTGAGTAAGCAACCAGTTCATCATGGTTTTTTTATCCCAACCTAGTCATGAATTCTATGCTAAGAATAGTTTTTAAGGTAGTGGATTTTTCCATCGACTTCATTTGTTTCCATAGTGGACTTTAGTGTCCTCTTGTCTGCGTCCTTTAGGCTTTGATTCTCTCGTGTGCTGCTCTCACACGATATTTCAATCTGTCTCTTTGGTTAACTTATCATCGTTTATCATTGATTGGCGTTAGGTTCCTATTCCCGGATCGGGTTTTCTATACCGTTGTCCCCCAACTTTGATATTCGGTTTTTTTCATCCTTTTCTACCTTGGCACACTTTTGTTTTTGCCTTGTTTCATTCCTTCCTTTAACCCTTTGGGTTTCATTTGAAGTTCTCTCGATTTTTCGGAGTTCTTTGATTTTTTTACTCTGTTACATATAGTTCTATGTCCCCAGTGCCATAGGTGGAGAAGTAGTATTGTATGTCACCTGTGTCATAGGTGGAGTGTCAGCATGAATTGCGGTGCTCTCACGCGTTTTATGACTTGGTGACAACTTATATACTTCCTTAGAACTATCGGCTCTGCCAGTACTGTGCTAGCTTCCCGTAGACTGTGTCATCCTTCTTGACTCAGTGGCAGCTTCCTGTTGGCTGCGTCACCGGTCTAGCCTGTACCCTGTTAGGTTCCAGGCTGCCGCCCTTTCACCACTGGTGCCCCTTGATGGGTCTCCTGTGCTTGTAACGTTATTCTCGTCTCCGTGTATAGATTGGCGCGTCTGCTTCACGCAAGCATCTCTGTCCACTCTCTGGAGTGTATTCAAGCTGATAGGGCACATAAGGGGCTAAGGGGGCCCTAACCAACAATCCCCACCAAAGACACCATAGCACTGATGACGATGATTTGTCCTTGTCCACACATATCCAACGGTCATAAGACCAACAGCAATGGATACGCCGTAACAATTGCTGAAAATGCACGTACTTTGGCACCATAACCACAAGGGGCGGCTGATATCATGGCTGTACTGTGGGTTGCGGAGCCATAGGGTGTGTGTATGTGTGACAGCAGAGGGGTGCCGCTACACAATTTGCACTTTGCATGATCGATGGGTTCGACACCACAGTGACCCAGCATATCTTTTGCTTTCCACCCCCCCTCGGCCTTGGTTGGTACTCTGGGTGTTCCGATTCGCGTTGCATTTCATGTATTTAAAAATATCTCTCGTTCGGGTAGTACGTTGTGACTCCTGTGGGATTTAAACCCACGCTCTTACGAATGGCACCTGAAGCTAGCGCCTTAGACCGCTCGGCCAAAGAGTCGCATCCCAGCGTGATGACCCTGGCAAGCGGTTGCACTGAGATCAACAAACCAGTCTTGCTTCTATTCTAAAAATGATGTCATGGACTTGGTTGCTCATCAGTTGTTCTGAAGGTGTGAGGACGTGACTCGAAAACCCGCATATTGTTATAAAAATGGACAGCGGGCAGGATGTGCCGTGTGCCAAGTGGCATTTTTAAAATCGGGGTTGGGCTGGTCCCTTCAGCCTATTTGGCTAACCCTGGACTGTAACCAGGGTTGTTCAGGAGGACGTTCAGCTATGCGTCCTGACACGCAACGGATTGTACAGCCTGCGTACTGAGACGCAACCGATTTCGTAGCCTACTTCCCGAAACGCAACCGAACCAGCATAGCCTGCGTCCTCAGATGCAACCGACTCGCAACCAACCCATAACCGACCCCACAGCCTGCGTCCTGCGACGCAACCTACCCATTGAAGTTGCGTCTGCGACGCAACTGACCCTCCCCACGTCGCACATGCGACGCAGGACGCAGCGTCCTGAACAACCCTGACTGTAACATGCACATAGTAATATGGGCTGGGAATCTTGAATTGGTTCAGTCCCGAACATCTCGTACGATATCGTACAATATCTCGGACGCCTACGCTATCGTGTACCACTTGTATTCGCATATCGGAATGAGAACAAGGGGGTATATCATACGATACACGATATTGTAGGATAGCGTACTTCCCAACCCTGCACACTGCTACACTAGTGATGATTGAAGAAAAGAAGACCCCCTCCCCCCAGTTTTGAAATTGGGCACATAAGGGGCTAAGGGGGCCCTAACCAACAATCCCCACCAAAGACACCATAGCACTGAGGACGATGATTTGACCTTGTCCACACATACCCAACGGTCATAAGACCAACAGCAATGGATACGCCGTAACAATTGCTGAAAATGCACGTACTTTGGCACCATAACCACAAGGGGCGGCTGAGATCATGGCTGTACTGTGGGTTGCGGAGCCATTGGGTGTGTGTATGTGTGACAGCAGAGGGGTGCCGCTACACAATTTGCACTTTACATGATCGATGGGTTCGACACCACAGTGACCCAGCATCTCTTTTGCTTTCCACCCCCACCCCCCTCGGCCTTGGTTGGTACTCTGGGTGTTCCGATTCGCGTCGCATTTCATTTATTAAAACATTTCTCACTGTCGGGTAGTACGTTGTGACTCCTGTGGGATTTAAACCCACGCTGTTACGAACTAGCACCTGAAGCTAGCGCCTTAGACCGCTCGGCCAAAGAGTCGCATCCCAGCGTGATTTGGTGCCAACCTGGCAAGCGGTTGCACTAACATCAACAAACCAGTCTTGCTTCTATTCTAAAAATGATGTCATGGACTTGGTTGCTCATCAGTTGTTCTGAAGGTGTGAGGACGTGACTCGAAAACCCGCATATTGTTATAAAAATGGACAGCGGGCAGGATGTGCCGTGTGCCAAGTGGCATTTTTAAAATCGGGGTTGGGCTGGTCCCTTCAGCCTATTTGGCTAACCCTGGACTGTAACCAGGGTTGTTCAGGAGGACGTTCAGCTATGCGTCCTGACACGCAACGGATTGTACAGCCTGCGTACTGAGACGCAACCGATTTCGTAGCCTACTTCCCGAAACGCAACCGAACCAGCATAGCCTGCGTCCTCAGATGCAACCGACTCGCAACCAACCCATAACCGACCCCACAGCCTGCGTCCTGCGACGCAACCTACCCATTGAAGTTGCGTCTGCGACGCAACTGACCCTCCCCACGTCGCACATGCGACGCAGGACGCAGCGTCCTGAACAACCCTGACTGTAACATGCACATAGTAATATGGGCTGGGAATCTTGAAGGTTCAGTCCCGAACATCTCGTACGATATCGTACAATATCTCGGACGCCTACGCTATCGTGTACCACTTGTATTCGCATATCGGAATGAGAACAAGGGGGTATATCATACGATACCCAATATTGTAGGATAGCGTACTTCCCAACCCTGCACACTGCTACACTAGTGATGATTGAAGAAATGAAGACCCCCTCCCCCCAGTTTTGAAATTGGGCACATAAGGGGCTAAGGGGGCCCTAACCAACAATCCCCACCAAAGACACCATAGCACTGAGGACGATGATTTGACCTTGTCCACACATACCCAACGGTCATAAGACCAACAGCAATGGATACGCCGTAACAATTGCTGAAAATGCACGTACTTTGGCACCATAACCACAAGGGGCGGCTGAGATCATGGCTGTACTGTGGGTTGCGGAGCCATTGGGTGTGTGTATGTGTGACAGCAGAGGGGTGCCGCTACACAATTTGCACTTTACATGATCGATGGGTTCGACACCACAGTGACCCAGCATCTCTTTTGCTTTCCACCCCCGCTCGGCCTTGGTTGGTACTCTGGGTGTTCCGATTCGCGTCGCATTTCATGTATTAAAACATTTCTCACTGTCGGGTAGTTCGTTGTGACTCCTGTGGGATTTGAACCTATGCTTTATCGAACTAGCACCTGAAGCTAGCTCCTTGGACCGCTCGGCCAAAGATGTCGCATCCCAGCGTCAACTACACCATTCGAATTTCCCATTTAACCTTCTCGCTACTCATTCTCCTTCTTAGCATTCGCGTAGCGCATTCGCATCCTCCTGCGTCTGCGCTACCGAATGATACCACCTGCTCTCTGTTTCGTGCAGTTTTGGTCAACTCTCCCCGAAACTGCAACCAAACAGGAGCTCATGCTTCCGCAGAGGCGATGCTGCTATCGAAGTGGCTGTCTTCAACATCTGACGCGAGTCGCAGCAATCGCTGTGATCGCAGGGTGATATGCGGTTATTTTGGTCGGCTGCACCTCTGGGCAGTCGGAAGTATGAATTTCCGGACAGAATGCGCCTCTCCCTGGACTTCCCAACAGGGGGGGATGCAAAGCGCGTATCCCTGGTGCATTCTTGATGGTCGGTGCCAGGAGCGAAGGCTCCATGCAATCGAGAAACCTACTAACGAACACTTTCCCCCTCCATGCAGGTACCCAGGACAGCTACCTGCTTTTTCGAACGCGGACCTTCCCACCGAGCGTCACATTACCCTTCTGAACGCGGACCCCCAGACCGATCGTCATAAACGACTCCTGGCAACTACCACAAATACTAAGGCCTCATCACTCGAACAGCTCAAGCGCGACACAACTTGCCCAATCATGTACAAAATTAGCCCCCGTGCCGCACAAGAATTGCATAAGCAAGGAGAGTCGAAACAAGAAAAGCCGAAGCAGGGTAAGATCCATACTAGCGGCTCTGCGAATATAGAACACCGCCTTGCTACCAATTCCAACCTAACGCGACCATGCGATCAGGGCAATGCAGCGAACTCAGATCACCAACCTGCCGCATAAGACGATTTCTCAACCATGCAACCATGCGACCAGGTGACCATGCCAACACCCAAAATCTAGATCACCAACTTGATGTCAATACCCACCTGAAGAGACCATGCCACCTTGCAATCATACCATCGTACGACACTTCACACACAGCATGCCCCCACCAAAAAGTCATCATCATAATAAACACCAAGTCTCCCCCCAAAGGAGCACAAGTCTCTCTCCAAAAGAGCACAAGTCTTCCTCCCAAAGAAGCAACAAGCCTCATTACAAACGAGCACAAGTCTTCCTACAAAGAAGCAACAAGCCTCATTACAAACGAGCACAAGTCTTCCTACAAAGAAGCAACAAGCCTCATTACAAACGAGCACAAGTCTTCCTACAAAGAAGCAACAAGCCTCATTACAAACGAGCACAGTCTTCCTACAAAGAAGCAACAAGCCTCATTACAAACGAGCAAGTCTTCCTACAAAGGAGCAACAAGCCTTCCTCCAAAGAAGCACAAATCTTCCCCCAAAGAAGTAACAAGCCTTCCCACAAAGAAGCTAAAGCCCCTCTCCCCAAAAGCATCCAGTAGAGTAGGCACCCTGGCCCAATATGTACACCATGTGCAACCTAGGTGTGATCAGAGGATGGCCCAAAGACACTCCTGGGTAAATCCATACCTGAGCATGTGCCCTCATGGTGATACCATTTCTAGTATTTTTCGGTGGTGGCTCACTCCCTATGCCTCAGACGCATGGGCCCAGGGGACTCATACTATGGAACATTATAATAGCGGGATGGGCATTAATCACCACATGCATCTACCTGACCCTGCCAGACTGCCCCCCCCTACCCCTAAACAGAGCTACTAGACGTAGACAGGGAAGAGGCAGCAAGGCTTTTATCTATAAGGTTAACGGAGATGCTCATGTAAGAAGACGTGGTCCCCTGCCGCCCCCCCTGCCTCATCATCGGAACCTCCATGCTATTATATTACCTCCCGGTAACCACCTGCTTGGATTACTCTCATGACTCCCCAGGTCATCACCAGCCTCATACAGTCCTCACATCGCTCACTAGCCTAATTACACCGTCAACCCGCTTTGCCTGCCCCCTCACCCCACCTGTAGAGGGAAGGGGTCAGACCTCGCCCCACTCCATCCCCCTACCCCTACCCCCCGCCCCACCCTCATACTGGGAACCTCAAGTATTCGACCTCTGCCAGGCCCACTCAATGAATAGCCAACTTGGGGGTCCCAGGCCACCACAGCCTCCCCCACCCAGCCATCCCCACCAGCCTAAACACATCCAGATCCAACTGCCCACCCCCCCACCCCACGTGTAGAGGAGGAGACCAAACCCCCTCTCCCCCTCCCTCTTCTCCCCTCCCACCCCACCTCCCATACGGGGACCCCCAAGCATATAATTTCTGCCAGTCCCACGCCATAAATACCTACCTAGGAGGTCCGTACATAGAACCCCTAGCTATCCTCGCATACGCTGATCACCTCCACACCAGCCGCCGTAGAATTAGGGACGAGCACTACACAACTGGACACGGCCAGGGCAACTTCTCAGTCCCCCTGCTTAGCCCCTTCCTGCATCTACACACCACCCCATTGTGGGCATCCTCACCCCGTTGTATAACCCCCCTTACACCCCTGCTCAGCTTCCCCCTTCCTAACCATGGACAAAACCGAGAGACATACCCCAAGGGCATCATGCCGGGCAGCACAAAGGAACAGATATTAGAGCGCCTCCACCCCCACCCAGGCATGCATACTCAACTTCAGCACGGTATTTGGCCATGCAGCCACAATCAAACACTTCCAGGGTGAGTGGGTACTTGATAGACTCCTCTCAAACACCAACCCATTCTCCTGAACACCCCTCGTAATGGGCGAGCATCCAGGGCCACACCTATACACTACAACCAGGACAACCCAATGAAGCATGGCTAGATCACAACCCCATCAACCCTATGGAGGAGGACCTCCCGGAGGACCCCATGGAGGAGGACAAAGCCACCACCCCCCACCCCCGCCTAACAAACAACCCAGACCACCCACCGCACCAATCTCCCATATTGGGAACCCCAAATCGACTCCAACTGCCAAATACACTCCATCAACATTTACCTGGGGTACAAAGCTCTTGATCTTGACGAAAATCCTAGACTTTTCTGTAAAATTAGACACTCATGTGCGCAACTATACGTGCCAACAATGGACCCTAGAAGGGCACTATGACAGTCTCACTGGTAAACTATTCTAGCAATCTTATTAATTTATACCTTTCTTCCAACAAATCTCACCTTGGCCTCCTTACTAAGCACACCAACCCAAGATACATTCCCCCACCATATTAGCCCCCACACAGAAATCGCAGGGGACTTCACTGGCCTACTCTGAAGGTATCATGCTGGGCAGCTCACAGATTGCAGATCCTACAACGCATCCCTACCAACTGCTCTTGCTTCCTCCTACATTATCACTCTGGATATGGACATGCTAAGGCCATTAAGCAACTGGACGGTGAGTGGTGGGATATGAACTCTGAAGGCCCCTATCCCCTGAAGCCTCCTGACTGGCAACATCTTCAAGGGCACATTTACACCCTTACAGACACATCTGGACTACCCTGCCCTCAACTTTTCCAGCCTGAAATTTACTATGAACCAAACAACCAACTCAAACTATCATTATAGACCTACCTACCACTCTTACTCACAATGCTACCGACTCCTCAGACCAGATAGTTCTTACAGACCAGATGGATCTTACAGACTCCTCACAACTTCAACAACTTCTCTCAGACCTTCCACACCCTACAGATCACATTCACCCTGCAGATCCTACAGAGCCCCCAGCTCCTACAGAAACTGTAGACCTTGTCTCTGATGATGAGGAGCCTCCCAAATCTAAGAAACCTAAAAGAACCGCTAACCCCGTTGCGAAACCCCACTTCCTCCACTCAAACTCTACACCTAAATCACCGACACAAAAACAACCCAGGGATACAACTCAAACCTCCCAACTAACCCTTCCTATCCCTACTAGACCCTGCCATCCCGACAGCACAAGATGCGCTAAGCAGGATCTTTGGAGCAGAACCTCCTACCAAGAACCTACTCCCCCCAGACCTCACCAACAAAAACCCTCCAACGAAAAGAATACATAACCCACACTACCTCATATCCTTTTCAACAAGCAGCAACTGCAACTCTATCTGCACGAACATATCCGTCACAACTCAGAGGCATCTTCTCATCATCCTGGGAAACACTCTACGACCATATTCGCACTAATGGAGCCATACATTTGCTATTCTCACACCGATAACAACTCCCCTCTAAACAACACAGGTATACTTAATATGATCACAAGACCTATGCTGAACTACCACTACCCCACTTTCATTCAATTACGCAGCAAAACCATTAAGCAAGTCTACCAATGCAGACAACTTGTAACCCGCTCACTGGAGTATCAACACTTATAAAAAAGACTCTTACTACACATCCATTAACATGAAGTCCCCACTGACATAGCTGGTCATCTCACTCATCAAACTATTAACAAAACTACCCACATTTTAGGCGTCTACATGCCCTGCAAGTACCCTGCCAAAAGAGCCCGAATTTTATGAACACATTCACTACATTAAATCCCAAAACCCCTCTCTCACTATATTGCAGGGGGAGACTGGACTTCCAGCCTATACCTACTTACTAATAAGCACCACATCAAGCACCTGAGGACCAGCCCCACATCAACACCACCTAATAAAATATCCAATTCACATTCCACATCACCACCGTCACCCGTCCCAACTTACTCTACTCAGACCACCCTTCCTACAGTAGCAGGATAGATGCATCATTCTCATCACCCCAACTGCAAACCAGCTGTGACCTAAACTCTACAACTGCACCCATAAATGGGAGACACAACTTGACCACTGACCTGGAACACACATTAACCCCCCTCTCTCTTCTCTTTCCCCCTCCTACCTTGACATACCACCTCACATCCAAACCTCAACGGCATCTTCCTCCAAGCAACAAGAACAAATGGCCAAAGCTAAAGACGCCATCTCCTAAAATCAATTTCTTCTCCATCATTCCACAGCATCGGCCACATAACATAGATAAAGCCTGGAATATAGACAACTTACTGTAGAAGATAAACATCTGCCACATTCAATCTATTAGACAAGAACTCCAAGCCCATACCAGAAGACCTAACAGCATGACAAATCATCTCATGTCACCTC
Organism: Chlamydomonas sp. ICE-L; assembly: GCA_013435795.1. Classification (NCBI taxonomy): domain Eukaryota; kingdom Viridiplantae; phylum Chlorophyta; class Chlorophyceae; order Chlamydomonadales; family Chlamydomonadaceae; genus Chlamydomonas; species Chlamydomonas sp. ICE-L. The sequence continues at coordinate 4,013,201 of JACBWV010000099.1, forward strand.
TTCATCACCAAGCTCTCTCCATCATGACTGACACCTCCCTACCAAGCCTAGTACAACCGGCAACCTTCCTAGCCAAGACAAACGCCAAACCTACAGAGACTTAACTATAACCATATTACACATTAAGCACTCTCCGAACCGCTTCCAACCACCTTGACCAACAACAATACATGGAACTTAGAAGCACACCTCACACGGCAGGCACATACTCACCTACCACTAAATTAAAATACAACAGCAAACAGCACTTTCAAAATTTTACTCCTCGCTGACTATTGTCCTCTCCTTAACTAACTGCTGATATTAACCAGTATTACAGAATTGCGTCACATGCAGGTTGCACTCAAATAGGAGAGAGCACCGCCTCCCTTAAGAAATTCCGACGCCGCCCAGTACCAAGCACGACAACTCACAGGTATATTTTCTCTCCTGAAATCACACACAAACCACCCCCTGCTCGACTGGACGCATCCACACACATCCACTCAGCACTGCACCCAGGTCTCCTGGAATTTATGACTAAACGTATGGGAAAACTCAATGTCCCCAGATACCACCGTCCCACTTCCACCCTCTCAGATTTACTAACACTACACTCCACCCTCCACCCCCCCCCTCCATGGGAATACACACAGACCAATACCACTTGGCACTCCAGCCAACTCCATACAAAAACACTGAACACTGCCTCCCTACAACAAACCCTTTCTCTCCTCCTCAACCACCTATGCTGAACTGTATTAGAAACTCTCTACCACAAGCCACTGGCCCCAGACGGCATACCTAATGATTACTTATGTGCCTCCTGCCTCCCACAGGAAATGCACCTCATCTACACAAAAACTCATGCAGCTAGTATAGATCTGGGCGAAACACCAACTGCTTGAAAACCTACACACAGTCCATGCTCTACAAAAAATCAGATCCTTTGCTTACCTCAAAACTACCGGCCAATAGCCTTACAATGCTGTAGCCAAACTCCTGGACCTCCCTTGTTTACTTAACACTATTAATACCTACTCTGAAACCACCACTTCCTAGCGCCTGCCAAGAAGGTTCAGAAAAGACAAAAGTACCTATGACAACTCTTGAACCTACTCCTCACAAATTGAGGACGCTGCCCTCTTCCACCAGGCACCTCAATGCTGCCTTGCCCTACTTCGACTTAGCTCTCTATTTAACATGATGATCACCAAAAACTTCTCTCTCTGCATCATGCACAGCTTGGGTTACACCCACGACACTATAGCCAAACTATAAAGGAAATCTTACACAACTCGACTACAACATATCTCCATTAACAATACAAAACCGGCTCCCCCTGGCTTTCCCCCATCCCCATCACTAGGGGCACCATCCAGGGGGATACTCTCTCCCCCCACTCTTCATTAGCTTTCTAGAACCCCCTACACAGATGCTCCGTTCTGGGACGAGATACAGAGCAGCTCCCCTAATCCCCTACCCCCCAACAGCAAGATGACACCACAACAGCTTGGGGTATGCTGCCGACACTACTCTGCTGTCCTAACCGGCAGCTCAGAGGTGGGGGGGGAGGGGGGAGGGGGGACCTCGCATCCAATGTGGTAAAGTTCAAAACTTTTAGCATCTGGTCGGGGCATTCCTCCCTTAACGCCACAAATGTGTGGTCAGGTGGCATCTCCAAACAACAGTATGATAACGCCTGGTGGGCGTGGGTGTTAGGGGCCGTCGTACGCGTTTGGTGAGCGGTCTCCTACCTCAACTGGACAGCTACCATCGCGGTTGAACGACGACCTTCAAACGTCAATAGCGCGGCAGGGAGTCGACCCCCGACTCTTCTTCCTTATAGCAAAAAATGTGAGGGGTGTGATGTGTGGCATACGCCAAATCAACCCCTCTCAACCTAACTCACAACAACAACTCCTCAAACAAAGGCTAGATAAAGTTCCACTAGGAAACTCCTATGCTACCTACCAACGCCTGACCAAGCCTACAATTACTTGGGGGGTTCACATCTCACTTACCTTAATTGGAAAACGCAACTCCACTCTACTATTGACCATTCCAATAAAGCTGAGTATCCTCCCCCAAAGCTAAAAACAAAGCAACCCCCACCCATGCTTACCGAATAATTTCACAAGTGTCAAGCACACAACAGCTATATACCCCTGAATAGTAGCTCCCTTCCTCACTAACCCAACATTCTTCACGTCATTGACAGAGCGATTAAAAACAGTTTAAAAGTTCAACTCGTTTCTCTCCACTTCCCGATCTTTCCGACAAGAGCACTCCACCTCCCGAAAACAGAGGCAGGACTAGGGGTGCCCTCCTCTCACTGCATACACCCCGATTACTGCAAAAACAACCCTCACCCAGTCCATAGAACGCCAAGTCACCTGGGAATCCTCACTAGAGCATCTCCTTAATAAATTCAATTCCACCATGACCCCTCTAGATCCTCTCTCTCTATCCCCTGCAAGCAACTTAAGTATATGTCCCTGAGCCCGTCAGCTGGAAATTATTAAAAATCTGACATTAAACTCTTTCTTGGAGACAAACAGACTTTCTTGACAAACTTAACATATCCTTCTTCCTCCTCCCTCCACAGGCAATCCTGTATCACTCATGACTCCATTCCTGACCTGGCCATCTATTCATACCATGACCTGTCACCCCCATGGGAACTCACCTTGTTCCGCAACTACAATCTCTCTCTTATCACCTAACACCAGTTACTAAACACCACAAACGGTGCCTAAACCCGCCTCCCGCTCACCTCTCCTCCCTCCAACGTCGCCTCCCCAATACACTCTGAACCCCCTCCCCTCGCACACCGCACAATTGCGGCCCGGTTACGCAATTGGCGCAAGAACACACCGCTACGTAAAATGCTAAATCTCCTCCTGCTTCTATTGAACCCTCCACCCCACCCACCCAGCGTTTACCAACATCACGCTCACTGTTACTACTGAGCAGATACGGACTACGAGGCGGATTCCCATTGGGGACCTGGAATGAAACATGTGGGCGTGGCCCACGCAGACCGAAGGGGCAGTCCCCGCGCACCAAGCATGGGGCTCCGCCAGCAGTGAATGCCCACCTGGCAGCACGCCACTACTTGTGCAAATCCTGGATCCGTCACTTCTCCCCACCTCTAAATTTTACCTGTGCATATAGAATAACCTCCACCTCACACCCTGACAGGATCCGCGAGGCCATTGACAAATCCCCCGACAGCAGCGCACGCTGCCCACCGGCGCTCCTGCTCCACCTTACCTACCTACGGACTCCCAATCAAAGCCCTGCAGACATCACCCGAGCGGCGTGGCAAGCGCGCTACACCATACAAAACGACTACAACCTAGTCACTGTGGGGGTTGTCTGGGGGGTGGGGGGGGGGTTGGGTTCCACTGTTAGTCCACGTTTCAATTGCCCCACCATCATGCCCAACTCAATATCAACTCCTACACACACATGGATACAATCATCCACCACAGCACAATCTCTTACCTCCACACCTCCCCAACATTTGAAAACCCCATCTCACCATGTGGCGTCTCACCTTGTTGAACTTTTGGACAACCATCATAGACCAAATTAACCCAACTTTTCAAAACGACTCCCCCTTAAACCCACACTCAACCCTAGGACGACAACCACCACCTTACTAACCTTCACAACAAGGCCAATGGGCCCCCTCCCTCCCCAGGATTTATGCTGACAACCACAACCTTGTTCAAAACTGCTGAAAATTGGACACACACGACAGGCACCCAGACTGGGACATTCAACCACCCTCACCTACATTATACAAACCGGCATCCTCCCCACTCCTGGATGCCCCAATCCACACACACACACCACAACACACAACCAACGTTTCATATCTTTATAAACCCCACTGTCACTGTCTTGGGGCATATTCCCAATCGACAGACTAACTCTCTCAAACACAACTATGACCACTTAATCACCACCCTACCAATGGAAACCAACTGACCCAAGGAGGACATACCCACACTGACTTCGCTAGCTGCCTCTCACACCAGATACAGAGCTGCTCCTGCTGCTAACCACACTCTTTCCTCCTTTCCTCTACCAAGCAGCCAGCTGCTCTGGGCACTACTCACCATCGTACTTCTAACCCCCTTACTACGACCAAAGCCTCCCACTTTCTCTTCTACTCTTCTAGCTTTCTCTTCTACTACCAGCCCTGCTGATCGCTCTTTGCTTCCAACCAGACCCCTTTCTTAACCATCTGACTGGGGGTCACTGGTGGACATTCCTAACTCAACGACCACAAAAGCACACCACAGCTCTAAGTGGGCCCTAGCCAGTGCTGACGCAGCTGAAAATACTCTCGCCCTACCTGCACCCTGATGCTCCTCCCTGACTACCTTGCTGTGGCCCCTTACAAACCCTCCTCCACCAGCTCCGGATTCAACTATATTATTGCTCCCAGACCGCAGTCTGAAATTTATACTACCCTCTGAAATTTGCTGGCAGCAAATCCTCATCCCCTCCACCGCCACCCCCACAAACTACAAAAACACAAACCTCATCCTATATGCAACCCCCCAGGCCAGATACCTATTTTTCCTAAACTCCCAGATTTCTTGACCAATGGCCATACTAATGCAGAAGCCTCTCCTCAATCCCTGGAGCCCTCTACTATCACATCCACCTCCCACTCTTACCTTCTCTGACATTGTCTTACTTACCCACCGGAAACTCAAATCTCTTGCCAAATCCTTGCAAACTCCACTCCACCACAAACCTCTCCCTCTCTTCTTACCTCTCTTCTACCGGGACTACTCACCCTTGTCTTCACCTAGTCTA